>JAFEMH010002856.1:0-307302 GCA_022495995.1 Adenophora triphylla var. japonica
AAGCGGTCCCTATGAAAGTGATCAACATCGGCCAAGAATCCGCTCCGAATCGGCGAATGCTTCGCCCTCCTAGAAGTAGCCCTCGGTGACTTCTATCATCAAAAACCCCCAGGGTGGTGGCAACACTAATGGAGGGACATCATCGGGGAGCAGCCAAAAACCTCCGCGATACGGTTTGAAATCGAACCGCATGCAAGCTACTTTCAGGGACTCGTACCAAGGGAAGATTAGCCACCGAACCGGCACCACTCCTCTAGAGCTACGGCCATCAGAGAATAATGAAGCTGGTCCAATCCCTCGTCGCCTATAGTCTAGCTTCGAGTCTTGTTGTCTGTCTATTCACATCTTTTGAGTCATTTGGCGGCTTTACGCCCGACGATTGTGAATCTTTGATCAACAATGTAAAATCTTCACGCTTTCAATAAAAGGTCCGACCTTCCTAAAAAACCATTTCATTGCATCTTTAACAAATGATGATATTAACTAATCAAAACAAGTTAAAAACAATTCATCTATACAAAAGGCAAACACATTAATTAAATAAATGCATCAAGCAAACATTTAAGCATGTTGTCAAACGAGAGAAAAACCGGGCCCAAGCTGCCGAGAAGGTTTTAATCACAACGATTTGCAAGATTGCTTTGAAGAAGCCAAAGAAGACGCAAGTCCAGAGACGCCATTTCCAGCACAAACCATATCTTCCCACACCTCAAGAGCGGGGAAACCACCTTCATGAACAAGGAAGACCCACACACAGGAGGGGTCAAAACCAAGAGCATCATGGCCCTAAAACGCCTGGCCTCTCACTTCGTCATCCTCGGGGACATGTTATACAAGAAACGCTACCATGGGCCACTCCTGTTGCATCGGCCAAGAAGAAGCAAGCAAGTTCATGAGCACGAAGTCCACAATGGGGCTTGCGGTCCCCACATGAACGCCCGAGCCACGATGCAAATCATTCTCGGGATGGGCTACTACTTGGATCTCCATGAGGCGGATTGCATCCACTTCGTCCGAAGAGCTGCGACAAGTGCCAGCGGTTCTCCAACCTCAATCATCTACCGCCCCACGATCTCTCTTGCATGACTACACCTTGGCCCTTTGCCGCTTGGGGAATTGACGTCATCGGGAAAATCGCTCCGCCGAGCGACAACGGTCACGAAGTTCATCTTAGTAGCCATCGACTACTTCACGAATGGGTCGAAGCCAAGTCCTACAAGGTACTCACCTCCAAGAAGGTCGCGCATTTCCTCAAAGAAAACATCATATGCCGATACGGCATCCCAAATGAGGTCATATCGGACAACGGCTCACACTTCGAAGGGAATTCGACGGAGGCTGCGGCTGAATTCAAGATCACACGTCACAAATCTTCTCCCTACCGGCCACAAACAAACGGCGCACGTGGAAGCGGCAAACAAAAACCCTCAAACGGATCATCAGGAAAATGACCACCCGAGGACGAGATTGGCCCGAGAAGCTGCGCCTTGCACTTTGGGGCTACCGCACATCGGTCGGAAACGACCACGGGAGAAACCCCATTTGCCACGACATACGGGATGGAAGCAGTCCTTCCCATCGAGCTGGAAATTCCCTCACTCCAGTCTTTGCTGAAAAACGACATCAACGAAGTCGAATGGCTCGAAGCCAGAGCATGACGAATTGGCTCTGCTAGACGAGCGACGACTAAAGGCCATGGAACACGTCCGAGCCTATCAAAGCGGGATGGCTAGAGCTTTCGACAAGAAAGTCAAATCCAGGAGACATCGGGGAAGGTGACACTTGTACTCAAAGAAAAGCCTCCCACTCGAACCAACCCACTTTGGGAAAATGGGAACCCACATGGATCGGCCACTTTCGTGGTTCAAAAGATCTTCTCCGGAGCGCCATGAAGCTAACAGGACCTAGACGGCAATCCTTTCATGAATCCGATCAGCGGAAGCAAACTTCGCAAATACTTCGCACTGAAGAAGAACAAGCGTGCATCTGCTTGGCACTCCATGTAGTGTCGAACTACGCGGACCTGAGCCCTCTAGTCCGGGGAACGTAGGCAACCTTAATTGAGTCCGGTCTAAAAATACACAAAAAGTCAAAAGTTTGAATGTCAATCAAGACCTCCATCAAGCTCCGCACTTTTTCAAGAACACGCCCCAACAGTCACCTTGACCAAGTCAAAGCAGACGGCGGCAACATCAAAGGACATCCGAGGGTCACTCGGCATCAAACGACTAACTCATGTGCGCTTCCAAGCCGGGGGCTTGTCTTCGCCCTCATGCGCTTCAAAAATAAAAGAGAGCTCGAGCAAGGGCTCACAAAAAAAGAGCTCGAGCAAGGGCTCACAAAAAAAAAAAAAAAAAAAAAAGAGAGCTCGAGCAAGGGCTCACAAAAAAATAAAACAAAAGAAGCTCAAGCGAAGGCTGCAAAAAAGAGGTCAAGAGCCCGCGCCAACAAGAGGCAAGGAAGCTACGAAAAAGACCGTCAAAGCGACTTGTCAAGGGAGCATTCAACCTCTCTGAGCACACAAGGCCTCGGCAAAGGGATTGCCGTCGGTGTGAATGTGTGCCCAAAATTTTTGTTTATTGGAATTCACGCGAGTTTGAAGACATCCGAGTTATTTGAAAAACGGAGTCGCCACGCCATTTGATTACCTCAAAACTTTGAAAAAAAGGTTTTATGGGTTCGGAGGTTAAGTTACCCCTTGGGAAGAACGTTTGGCGTTCACCCAAAGTGCCTTGCCGGAGCAAGTCTCCCTAGATTTCATTAATCGTGTTTGCTTGCGTGCTTTCTTTGTGTGCATGTGTTTGAAAATAAGGAGGGAATGTCCCAAGTCGTCTTCGGACGTACAAACCATTTGTTGGTTGTCGCTCGGGATTCCTTGGAATTTATGTATTTGGGATTATGATCCCGTCCTCATCTTATGACTTATGATCATCGCATTTTAAACCTCGGGACCCTCGGGACTTGCGTGATCGAGAGAATGACTCTCTTTTGGGTCAAAGATGAGGTTCTTTAGGAAGGAATGTCCTTAGCCCATCAATCCTACGCTTTAAGACGGTCGAGCTCGTATAGAGGCTTCATACTCATTCTTAAGCGATAATCGGAGATATAGGGTTCAAGGTTATCCTTTTCCTAAAGAAATCATGAACCTTTAATGGAAGGAACGATGCAAAGATGAGAACTTTTACACCGGTCCGTTCCAAGGTTGGGGGAAAGGGAAATGCATGATGAAAAATGAATCTTTAATGAAAAGATGACATTTTTAGGTTGCAAATGATGCTTTTTGATTGAAAGAAATGATCTTTATGCAAATGATGCATAAAGATTTGATTTTATGCAAATGATGCATTGAAAAAGGGGTTTTGATGCAAAGGATGCATTTTTATTGAAAAAGATTTGATCTTTATATGCAAATGATGCATAAAGATAACATTTTTATTGGAAAATAGGGATTTTAGGTGCAAAGGATGCACCTTTATGAAAAAAGACTACATTTTTATGATAAATGAGGTCTTAATGCATGCAAAGGGAAGGGGATGATAAAGATGTGATCTTTAAGCTACCGAGTCCCAAGCAATATAAAGACAATGCAATGAGCAATTTATAAGGCAATTAGGATGCAAGGATAGGGTGTGCGAGGTTACCAATGACTACCTTTGCTTCTCGGGACGGAGCTAGGAGGAGAGGTCGATCTTTGGTCTTGAGGAGGAGGGATGAAGCTTCTTGGCCTTCCTTCTTCTTCTTCTTGAATTCCCAGCGGTTTCTTCACGTCTTTGAGTGGATTGAGTATTTTTCTCATATATTGTGTGTGTTGAAATGGGTAGAGGAGGGCTCTATTTATAGGCGATGCGGATAAGGCTAATGAAGCCGTGCGGCTGCGAGCTCTTTGCAAATGAGGCCGTGCGGCATTATCCACAATGACTCGGCATTCTAGAACCATGCAAGGTGGCATCATTCTAGAAGCCTCTCCTAATTAAGAAAAACGTGTTTTCTTAATTAGGAAGGCTCCTTACAGCCATAATTTTAAATTTGGATTTGTTCCGGGACATTCAGGAACACTAGGAAGGTCAGGGAATTACCGGAAATTTACCGAAATGTCGGGAAAATTAGCAGGAAGGCATGAGCATTTGGGTACTTACGAAGCCCTCGGCAACGTCACTTGCAAGGCGAGTGGGGTTGTCGATAGAAAAGGATCCGATCTGGCGAATGCGAGACGGATTGGGTGACCGAGGTGGTCGAATGGTGAACCTTTTGGAAGGCTACCTACGTATCCGGAGGAATCAAGCCGGTAGTAGTTCGGAATTAGGATCCTGCAGGGAAGGAAGAAGAGAAAATGACCTAGGAGGTCAAGCAATTGATCCCTCGGGGATATGCTAGGAGTGACCCAGGTGGTCGAATATTTGAACTTCTATGAGGGCGCTTTGTCAGCGAGGAGTGACAAAGGAACGGAGTGACCAAAGTGGTCGAATGGGTGGACCTTTTATAAAAGGCTACCTACGTATCCGGAGGAATCAAGCCTTGATCGTAGTTCAAGCATCACTAGATAGTTAGGAACGATGTCTAGGATCCTTGAGATTTTGACAATTCGGAGGGAATTTGTCACACAGAAGAAGCTAGAGCTTATGGCGCTATCTCTTTATGACGGAGATAGAGGTAACTTAAGTTGGGAAACTTGAGCGTACGTCACTATTCGCGGATAGAGGTAGCACAAGTTGGAATGACTTGGGCATACGTCACTATTCGCGGATAGAGGTAGCACAAGTTGGAATGACTTGGGCATACGTCACTATTCGCGGATAGAGGTAGCACAAGTTGGAATGACTTGGGCATACTTCACTATTCGCGGATAGAGGTAGCACAAGTTGGAATGACTTGGGCATACTTCACTATTCGCGGATAGAGGTAGCACAAGTTGGAATGACTTGGGCATACTTCACTATTCGCGGATAGAGGTAGCACAAGTTGGAATGACTTGGGCATACTTCACTATTCGCGGATAGAGGTAGCACTGAAGTTGGAATGACTTGGGCATACTTCACTATTCGCGGATAGAGGTAGCACAAGTTGGAATGACTTGGGCATACTTCACTATTCGCGGATAGCACAAGTTGGAATGACTTGGGCATATCGCGGATAGAGGTAGCACAAGTTTAGAGTTCGACAATTCGGAGGTTGTCACCTAGTGTTATCCGTTATAACGGAATTAACGGAGCGGCAGGGAATAAAGCTTGATTGCTAAAGAGATAAGGGATATTTTACGAAAAGATGTTATCTTGGTTAAAAGATAACGGAAATTGCATGCCCAGTGGAAGGTTCCGAGGGGCAAAGTTGTAATTTACGCTCGGAGCGAATGAAGCCGCCCGGCATGAGATGGAGAAAAAGAAGCCGTACGGCTAGAAACTGTTTTTCAGTTATTTAAAATCGGGTTTTGAACGGGCATTGGGCATTTGTTGCCGCCCACTTCAGCCAGAGAGAGAGAGAGAGAGAGAATTTGAAATTCTTCAATCCTTTTGCTTCCCTTTGATTTGAAATGGATCCGGAGGGCAATCCCATACCAAGGCAAGCGAGGAGAAACATCTCGGCGGCCGCGAGAAGGAGGAGGAAGGAGCTCGTGAGGACGGAGAGGAAGTATGACTTCCTTACACCTCCATCGGAGCTTTACCGAGGAGAAGGGAGCACAAATCAACGAACCGCGATCGGTTGGGGTAAGCATTCTCATTTTGCTCAAATCCGATGATTTTGCTTGAATTTTGAATGATTTAGGGCTTGACCCGAATTTTAGGATTTTTGAATGATTTTTGAATGATTTTGAGATGCATGAACAACCTATGAGGCTAAGAATATGCAATGTGCAATTTGTTTGGTGAAAAATATGAGAATGACTCACTTTTTCTCGCAAAATGAAGTAAATAAATTTTTTTAAAATATGAGACGGAGTTCTTGCCTTGTGCTAGAACTAGGTCAAAATTCTGATTTTCAATGAGAAAAACATGATTTTGGAAGATGAAAATGATTCATGCATGCCATTTTTTTTTTTTTTTTTTTTTTTTTTTTTTTGAAAAATAATGCTTATGTGCAAAGAATTGTGATTTTGTGCTTTAGGAAAGCAATGACGCGTTTCAAGTGATGAAAGACACGTTTTTGATGCAAAAGATATGCTAGAAAAACTTTTATGAATGCTTTTCTTTTGAAAATATGTGCACTTTTGAATATATGCATGCTTTTGAAATGATATGAAGGAGCGCGCTTCTTTTGATGTGCTTGTCTACGGGAGAACAAGTCTAGAGGACCGTCGGAGATAGCGGTCAAGCTTTGGCGAGAGGATGCCGGACTTTGAGAAGGATGGGATGAATCCCAGCAGCGGTGGTGAGGGCTACCGGCTTGGATGCATTTGTAGAGGCTATCGGTAGGGGTGTCCACATCACCTCTAAGAGCGAGGGCTTGGTCCGGGCCCTATCGAGTTTTGGTGGGACGGTACACATAGCTTTCACACAGTAGGGAGAGGCGACGGTGACTCCTGCGATTTCACCGCTATTACGGGCTTACGAGTTCACGGGAGGCCCGTGACTTGGAGGGATCACATCCACGGCGGAGGAGTTCCAAGCTTTGGTCGGGTTTGAGTTGATTCCGAAGGGGTGGGGATGGAGACACGGAATGTCGAGGTGGCGATCCAGAGACTTCCATACGAGAATTTTCTTTGCTAATGATGTGGCCTTGTGGCTAGAGCATTCATATGGTTGATGCTATCGGTCACCATTTTTGCTAGTGCAGGACGATAGCTATGACTTGCCTCCTCGACTCTGCAGGAGGATGTTGGTGGGATAGGGACGGTCTCTTGGGGAGAGGCCGGATTGGCGGAGCTCTACTTCTCGTTGGACATGTACAGTCGGAACAAAGCGCTTCCATGGTAGCTTCTCATTTGCCCTTGAGGTAGTCTCCTTTCTTTTCTCCTTTTCTCTTTTCTGTCTTGAGACTTTTATAAGAGAGAATGACCTTTTGATGTTTTGAACATGCGGGCTGGTTTTGCGAGGTGATCGGGTTCTTCCCTTGGAACCGTGCAGTGATGTCACCATCTTCCCTGCTATGGTTATTTGGAGGAGACGCGAGAGATAAATTCACGGGAAGACCCGGATTACCTTCGACTACAAAATGGTGAGGCCGGTCATCAACGGGGATGGGCACGATGGAGTGGACTTCTACCCACAGGCGAGGTATCCGAGAGATCTTCTTTGGGAGATGCTATAGAGGTGACGAGGCGAGAGGAGGTGGCTCGCGGGGCGACATGTGATGTCATCTACTTGGGGGACCGCTTCTCGAGCGGCGTAGCCATGTTCCTCCATTGGACGCCATTACTCCTTGACCCTCCGGCACGGATCTGCGGCCCGAGGGAGCGCCGGAGGATGAGATTGCTAGGTACCGAGCGAGGCGTGGGCTGCGGAGGAGTACTGCCGACATGGACACCCCCTACGTTTGTGTTTGTGGAGCGGCGCTGAGGACGCCACGAAGCTAGTGAAGGCGGCGGTCACTCGGGGATATGGGGAGGATGAGCCTGCTTGACCCGCCGATCCCTCCTGCGCATCTGTCTACGTGGTCCGTGGAGTGCCGAGGAGGATGAGGATACTGTCCCCGTGCTAGGGAGCCCCGGTACACCTTGCCGCTGATAGCCTTTGTAAGTGTACTCTTAGGGTCTTATTCCCTTTTTAGCTTTCATATTTTACGCTTTTTGCTATTTTTGAGATTTTACGAGATTTTTCTCTTCTTTTTCTCGGAGTTCCGGCTCGCACTTATGATAGGGTGGTCGGGCGGAATAGGGGTTTGGAAGGACATGTGCCGGTCTCTTACGAGGAAGGCGCTGCGCTTCGAAGGCGGCGGCGGATGCGCGGGAGCACAGGCGCAGAGACGGCACGTCGGGGGCACGGCGTCTACCTCATCGGCCTCGGAGTACTCTTCCCGGTGCCATGCCTCGGGCGGGGACCCAGCGGCCCGACATTGCAGGCGGTGGTGAGTACGGGCACGATAATGTCCATTTGTCGACTTGAGCGACCGGGAGGACTTGATGAGGAGGCTAGCATCTATGAGGCGAGTAGCGATGAGGAGGAAGACGAATCGGAGGCCTAAGAGGTCTCTAGAATAGATTTGGAACAAAAACAAACAATGAACACATTTGATGCACAACTTGTTTATTTTTTGCTTTATTTGGGCGCCGATGGGGCGAAAACATTGTATTTATGTTTTATTTGCTTTTCTAATTCATGCTTTTTCAATTTGCATATTATCTGAGCCTTGGGGCGACTTTTTTGCTGGAATTGGAAATTTGAAAATGGGCCAAAATGATTTATAATGGTGTATAAATGCTTGAATGGCTTACGGACATGTTTTTGTACGGGTTTTGGTTGAAAAAGTGGGGTGAAAACTCCGCTTGGGCAGCAACTTTGGTTCTTTGCAGAATTTCTGCGAGAGGGCTAATGTAGCCGTGCGGCATGGCCTTGAGGGCAAATGAAGCCGTGCGGCTTACGGTTGTACGAGCTGGTTATTTTACGAATAAAAGCAAGGCTTGGCCATTTCATTTCATTTTCACTCTAGACTTGTCCCGATTGTTCCCGAGCATATTTTGGACCTAAAAGCACCATCTTTGATCATTTTGCGATGGAGAATCCCGTTAGATTGCAAAGGGGAAAGCGAGACCATTTTCTATCCAGGTCTTCAATCTTGGGCGAGATATAACTTTCAAAATCACAAGGGCTGCTTGATTCTTCCTTCAAGATCAAGTCTTTATGGCATTTGAGGATCTCCCGCCCGATTGGGATCTGTTGAGAGCCGCGGCAAAGTTACGGGATGTCAGGAGACATGTTTCTTGTTTCTCTTACAACGAAATTGTCCCAACGCACGAAGACTTTAGAGCCTTGATTGGGGGTCGAGATTGAGGCTATATCTATTCCGCTGATCGGAGACGTGCCGGTGGCGGTAAAGCTTGCATCTTTTACGAGATTCCTTTGGGAGAGGTGAGAGGATGATGGTAGCCCGGATAGGATTGACCTTTACGATATCCCGGGCGAGAGTTTGGGTCTCCGAGATATGGCTGCGACCACGGTGGCTATGGATGCTTTCATTCTCTGCGTATTCTCTATTTTGTTCAACTGCTTGAGTCAGTGGGGATCTGTCATAGTGGTCTCTTGGACATGGTCGAAGGCTGCGAGTGGGAAGGATATTGTCCCGTGGTTTTGGGAGAGACATTTCATGGGATTGATAGGATGGCTCGGGGAGACCGTTTCATGAGGTCAGGGAGTCCGGCTATGTTGACTTTGTGGTTGCGGGGAGAGGCTCGGGGCTTTGCACGGGGCTTTGCCGACTCGGTGCCCTTGGGTGATTTCTCGGAGAGGTGCGCCTAGGCAACGAGAACGAGGGTAGGCGGGAGGCGATGATGGCTAGGCTATCCACTTCGGACATCCGTTGGTGGATACCACATTGGAGGTTGCGAGACCCGGGAGGATATTTCGGGGTCTTATGCTTTGTGAGGGTTCCGGGATTACTGCTGGTCGTCCTTCTACATACCACTGCTTGGTATCCGGGCGGTTTGGGGCTTTACGGGAGCCATTGAGTGATTGGGAGGACATCCGGACCATGGAGGTGGTGTCGTTGGACATGAGAGATCCGGCCCGGCTTCTCTTTCTTCTCGAGGGCTTGGACACATCTTGCTTTCCCACCCGGGGCTATCTTCGGGAGGCGGGAAGAGTACCATCTTGACCCTTTGTCTACTTGGGCCCGAGTACGAGAGGGAGATGGGAGCGACTCGGGTTATCTTGGAGGATAGACGTCGAGCTTTATTGGGAGGCGGCTGCGACTCGAGTAGGACTACGAGGGAGGCGAGGCTAAGGCGAGTTGCCATAACCAATCGGAGTGACTTGGTCGGGGATATGGAGGCTCGGTACAAGAGATTGTCAGGAGTCGCTCCTTTGGCGAGGCTCGGAGGGAGGAGGTGCGGACTCGTGCTCGTATAGAGAGAGCGCTCATTGACACGGGGTTGGTAGAGGCTCCGGTGAGGATACCGAGAGGTCGGGATGAGGGATACTGAGCATTATTGAGAAGAAAAGGAAGAAGACTCGACGAGGCGAGGAAAAGGGAAGAAGGCGAAGAAGACTCGGCGAATGACGATTGACAAGTCTTTTCTCAAGATCCTCTTATTGCCATTTTGCAAACACATTAGTTTATTTAGGCATTTTATTGTATTTTAGATCTTTTTAGCGAGGTTAAGCGAGTTAAGAGGTAGGCCGTGCTTGAACTCATCAAGAAGCTTTTAACTTGTAATGAACAAGAGATATTATCTTTAAAAATTAATCAAGACACATTTCATGGAAACTCAAATGTCGATTTATTTGGGACCCGTTTTATGGCGAAATGCCCTTTATTTTTATTTATTGTTTAGGACGCACTTCATGGAAGCTTGATTGCCCTTTTTTATTGTTTAGACCGAACCATATATGGTGCCTACGTTCCCCTTTTACAAGAAAGGCTAAGGGGCTCGAGGTCTTCGTAGTTCATTACGGTGAACTAATTTTTTATGTGCGGCCATTTGTCTTTTGCCTAGACCGCCCTTTTTGGGGTTTTCGGCCCTAGGCTTGGGCATTACTCTTTTGCACTAGGATTTTTTTATCTTTCTTTTTTTTTTTATATTTTTTTCATGTGCAACCACTGTCTTTTGCCTAGACCGCCCTTTTTGGGGTTTTCGGCCTAGTGGGCATTACTCTTTTGCACTTTTTCTTCTTTTTTCTTTTTATTTATTTTTTTTTTATTTTTTTTTTTTTTATCGGACATAGTATCTTCGGAGTTTATCACCGTTGGCGGGTGGACAAAGGGTTGCCATCCAAGTCTGCAAGCTTCATTGCTCCTCTGACGGTATTTTACGCACCACATAAGGGCCGATCCGAGACGGGTTCCCATTTTCCCGGGGTTGTCTACGGTAGGGGCTTCACTTTCGGCACTAAGTCACCCTCTTTGATGTCTACGGCCTTGACCTTTTTATCAAACGCTACGGCCATTCGCCTCACAGTAGGCTCGGGTGTGTTCCATGGCTTTTAGCCTTCTCTCGTCAGCGGGGCTAATTCGTCATGCCATTTGCGCAACCATTCCACTTCATTGACACTTTGTTTTCCAGGAGGACCCTTAATGACGGGATTTCCAACTCCACTTTGGTAACACTTTGCTTCCATCCCGTAAGTTAGAGGCAAAAGGAGTTTCTCCTGTGGTACATTACGACAGACGTTACGTAGCCCCGAGTGCTAAGTGCGGCTTTTCGGGCCAATCACGACCACGGGTGGCCATCTTAGGATGATCCGCTCGAGTGTCTTATTAGCGGCTTCCACGGCTCCATTGGTGCGAGGTGCATGCGGGGACGACTTGTGGCGAGTAACTACTGAATTCGACGGCGAGTCTATCGCGGTCTCCTTCGAAGTGTGACCCATTATCGAAATGATCTCGTTGGGCACCCCATATGCACATTATGTTTTCTTTGATGGCTGGGCCACTTTTACGGAAGTGAGGACCTTGTAGGACTTGGCCTCTACCCACTTGGTGAAGTAGTCGATGGCTACCAACACGAACTCGTGCCCATTGCTTCTATAGGGATATTTTCCCTATCACGTCAATGCCCCAAGTTGCAAGCGGCCGAGGAGTCGTCATGCGGTACGGGTCGTGAGGTGGGAGATGATTGAGGTTAGCAAACCGCGGCATTTGTCGCGAGTTCGGACGTCTTGAATGCGATCTGTTTCCATGGAGATCCGGTAGTAACCCATTACGAGGATCACTTGCATCGGGGCTCACGGCATTCATGTGAGGACCGCGGGGACCATTGTGGACTTCGGTCATCAACTCTTTGGCTCTTTCTTGAGTGACACATAAGAGGAGTGGTCCTTGATACCGCTTCTTGTATAGGTTGCCTCCTAGAATGACGTCTTGAGAAGCCAACCTTTTCGGGGCTCGCAAGCTTTTAGCTCGACTCCTTCTTTTGGTCTACCTTCTTCGTCTCTGAAAGGCTGACTCTCCGTCTTTGAGGAATTGGTAAATACGATTGTACCAAGGTTCCTTTATAGGCTCGAGTCCCGGGTCCACTTCACGACGAAAGGCTGGGGCTTCTCTTCTACCCACTCTGAAGGGCTTTATGGCTTTTCCCTCGGGGATCTCTACCAATGAGGCTAGAGTAGCTAGGGCATCTGCGAATCTGTTCTTTTCCCTCGGCAAGTAGTGGAAAGTCACTTCTACGAGCTATCCGATCAACTCCTCCATATAGGCATGATACCGTTGCGGATTAGGGTCTACGAGTCTTCCACTTGTTGGAAACACGGTTGATGATCGGGGGCGAGTCTCAGTAAACTTGAGCTCCTTGACATTTCTTTCTAAGGCGGCCTCCAAACCGGCAATGCGGGCTTCATACTCGGCGGCATTGTTCGTGGCGAGGAAAGTTCAACTTGAGGGCTATGGGGGTATGCTCATCTTTTGGATCGACCAATAGCATTCCCACACCATTTCCTCTTTTGTTAGCGGCTCAGTCAAGAATAAGCTGCCATCTATTTTCGAGGCTCAAGCGCAAAGATCCCTTCATGCGGAAATTGGGGTTCGGGCCCTCTGTCTTCATTCTTTGGGAAATTTGCTAGGTGATCGACAATGCTTGACCCTTGATGGCCTTTACGGTCACATAGTTGATGTCGTGATACGCCAAGAAGAAGGACCACTTCGCTAGACGCATCGATAGGGAAGGCTTGTCAAAGATGTACTTGATGGGGTCCATTTTCGAGACCAAGTTCACGGGGTGGGCTTGCATATAATGCTTGACTTGCCGACTACCCGGACTAGTCTGCACGGAGTCTTTTCACACGCGAATAATTGAGCTCACTCCCTGTAGCTTCCGGTGACAAAGTAAATGGCACTTTCTGCGAGAATCTTTCTTCTCTTGAGCAAGCATAGCCCCATTTGCCGTGTACGTGACGATTAGATAGAGCGAGAAGAGGCTTATTTGTCTATGTGGGGGCATAGTAGGGGATGCACTAAGTATGCCTTGATGCGAGTCAAAGGCGTCTTGGCATTCTTCGGTCCATTACGTGTCCACATTCTTCTTCATGAGCTTGAAGATGGGCTCGCACATAGTGGTCAGCGGATTGACAAAGCGGGCGATGTCTTGCAATTTTCCCATGAAACTCTTGACTTACATGCGGGTTTGAGGTGGCCTCATATCCATGATGGCTTTGATCTTTCGGGGTCAACTTCTATACCTCGCTCAGTGACCATATACCCGAGCACCTTTCCCCTTGTCACTCAGAAGGTGCATTTGGCGGGGTTTAGTCTCATGGAATGTTGTCTCAACCTTTCAAAGAATTTTCGTAGGTCAACAAAGTCTTGCCCACCTTCTCCTTTGGAGTGGATTATCATGTCGTCTCGTAGACCTCAATCTCCTTGTGGATCATGTCATGAAAAAGCGCGGTGTTGCCCTTTGGTAAGTAGCCCCGGCATTCTTGAGCCCGAATGGCATTCTTGTATAACGGTAGGTTCCCCACGGTGTGGTAAAGGCATCTTTTCTTGGTCTTCCTCGGCCATCTTGATGCGGTTGTAGCTGCCAAAACCATCAACGAAGGATTTGACTTCGTAGTTGGCGGTGGAGTCCACCGGGATGTCTATGTTTGGCGAGAGGGTAGTCGTCTTTGGGGCTGGCCTTGTTCGAGATCTCGGAAATCCACACGGCGGCGCACCTTCCCATTGGCCTTGGTTACGGTCACGATGTTGGACAACCATGTCGGGTATTGATGACTACGATGAATCCTACCCTTGATAGCTTCTCAATTTCTTCTTTGACTGTAGAGACCATTAGGCTTGATTTTCTCGGTTTACGCTGCGGCTTAGCATACGGTGCTAAAGGGATTACGTGCTCTACTATCGGCTGTCCTAGCCCGGCATATCTTTGTATGACCATGCAAACACGTCGACGTATTCTACGAGCGGCTCAATCAATCTGTCCCTTTCAACCCCACTGGAAGAAGCTTCCAATCTGTGTCTCTTTAGGTTCCTCAATAGTACCCAAGTTCACACTTATCAAAACCTCCTCGCGGCTTGGGCCCGGTTTTCCTCTTTTACGAAACACCTTAAAGATTTCTTTAATGTATTGTTCGTTTAGTGTGTTTGCATCTTGTTCAAATGATTCATTATTAAGCATGTTGTTAAGTTTTGAGTTAATTTATCATTTGTTAAGTTGGCAATAAGAGGATAATCGAGAAAGATTTGTCATTTCATTCAAGATAAGGGGAAAGATGACATCGATTACATTTTCATAATCCTCGGGCGTGAGGCCTTCGGATGACTACGGGGCGGAATTCGAAGATTCTGACTCAAGCTGAATAGGCAACGGGGTGTTTGACACAACGGGTTGAGGAGGACGGGGTACCAATCCAAGCTCCGTGATCATTTCTTTGTTGGCTGCTATCGGCCACTGAGAATGTCTCCCAATTCTTCAATGGCATTTACGTCTTAGTCACCAAAGTGCGAGGATCAAAATGACTTTCACCATCGTCTCCAATAACGGCAACTATCTCATCATCGAGGCTGAAGTCGATCAAGTGCGGGATTTGTGCTTCTTCGTCAAACAACTCTTGCAAACCCCATTTGTTGTCTTCTTGGCCGACTTCTATCTGGCGATCTTTGGAAGAGCTAACTCAAAGGCGGAGAAGTCCATTGTCCCGGATGCGACCTTTTGACAGTGGCCGGATTTCCTTTGAAGACGTACTCATTACGAGCACGGTAGTGGTAGCCCCGGGGATATCTGGCAAATCAAGGAACATTCTTCGAATGGGATTGGGCGCTTTCCCCTAACTTTCTCAAGGTTCTCTAGAAGGATTTTACGCGAGGAGATGCGGTGATTACTTTCATGATATTGTGTTTCTCCTTTTATAAAGTAATGGGTCGAGAGACAAAGCTGTAAGGATGGAGGTGGACCCCTTCACCTTTCTTGCCTTTAGCTTTTCGGCATCCAGGAGTTTGGTTTGTACCCCAAGCCGTATCTAGTGGTCTGCTCCTTCACATCAATGATGGTGTTACGACCTTGAAGTCTTCTACCCAATCCAAGTCCCGGAAGATAGCTCATTTTTCGCATCATCCTCATGGCGGGAGGGATTTTATCGGAAGTAGTGGTGAGGTCGGTGCAACACACTTGTGCCTTGGAAGAAGCTACGGAGAATCCGGTCAATGCTAACCCTTCATCATCATGCTTGATCTCCAATATCGGGATGTCCCCGGTCTTTGGTTCCTTCTGCTTTGTGACCTTTGTCCCCATAAATGGTGGTGATAGTTCCATCACTCGGCTGAAATTTGGCGCTTGATGCAAAGTAGAGGCTACCCGTTTATCTGGTGGATCGAGGCCGTCCCAGCAAGGCGATAAATGAAATCGGAATGTCAATAACTTGAAAATCAACATCCATGACCTTTTTCCGAACCACATCTTGAGAGTGGCGATCCCCAAAGCGATCGTGCGGTGGAGTCGTAGGCCTTAATAGTCGACTAGAAGGCTTTAAGTACGTTGGCTTTAGATCCAATAAATCCATCATCTTAGGCGGCAAGACATTCATTGCGGACCCTCCGTCAGCTAGTACTCGTGGCAATCGACGCTCTTCTAAGCTGAATTTGTGATGTAAAGAGGTTCGTTGTGACTAGCCCCATACTTTGGCGGGTCCAATTCGGTGAAGGTAATGATGTTTCCGTAGTGGATATTTCCAATCATTTGGACGACCTCGTGCAGGGTGACGTCTATGGGCACCGTGGTCTTGGCCAAACTTTCTTCTAGTTTCAACTTATGAGGGTATGAAGAGGTTAACGGGGACCGTAAGGAGATATTGGCTTGGGTACACTTCAAGCGAGTTAGGGTGGATCCTCCTTATCGAGTCGAGGCTTTTACGCTTCTAGCTTATAAGGTCTTTTATCTGTCTTTGGTTAGAGACGGCATTCCTTTTGTCACCCTTAGGCTGCTCAATACTCATCTGTCCGGATCGAGTCATCACATAGACATTGGATTTTCCTTGATCATCATTCCCTCTTTGGAGGATTACGTCAATTCTTTCAAAGTCGGGCGGATTCTTGCGGCGTATGGCCAATTCTGGCGATTGATGCGATTGACGGCGGCGCATCGGAAGCATAGGCGGCTTCCCGAATACAGTCCCGGAGTTGCGGCTTTTTGACCTTTTCACATTCTCCGTTTAAAGCTTTCACGAGTCTCATTCAAACTTTTCAAAGTCGGCATGCAACAAGAATTATCACTTCCGGAGTTTGGAGCTTGGCAAATGGCTTTCTCATCCGAACCTAGCAACTTCTTTAACGAGTAGGATCACATTCCTCATCAGCATCAAGCATGTCTTTTCTTTCCACTGGGGGTCGACCTTTTGACGGCATTTTGGACATTGGCTAAACACTTTACGAAATGGGAAATTCCATCATCAATAAGGATTTCTGCGGGGTCAAACCTCATGGCGGGTTCCTTTTCCTTCTTGTCGAGAGATATTTTCGGGCTTTTTGGCTTACGGGCTAACCACTCCTCTATTGTCCCTTGGCACTTCGACTGTGTCTTCATCGGTGTCACTACGGTAGCTCTCGTGGGAACTTTCGTCTTGGCTCTTATGACCCAATGAGGGCAAAAGCAGGTCGGGATACTTGACGCCATATGAGGGGTATCTCGAGACTCTTCCTCGGGCTTAGGGATTACCGGGAAGACATCATTATCATCGTAGGACATAAAGGGGGCCCAGGGTCGCCTCTAAACTCGAGGACTCTTTCCAAGGCATCCATACATTCTTCTTCGGACCAAGTTTCGGGAGTGACTACTAACAACGTAATAGAGTCTACCCTTCTGATGAGAGTTTGGCTTCGGCGACACTTACATGTTCTAGATCGGTGGGAGGAGCCCACTTCCCTCTTTTGGCTAAAGCTTCGATCAAGTCTCTCCATTCACCTACCAAGTCCTTGTACGGAGTATTGAACTCTAGGATATAGGACTCATACACTACCTCATTCTTTTCAGAGCCTTTGCATAGAGGCTGCCAGAGACACACTTTGAAGTGACTTCGTCCCTTTGTTCCGGTGCAGTGGCTTTACGCCTCATCTTGCCCTTCGGGTTTCACTTAGTGGCTCCAAGTCCATTCCTTCCTCTGGTGTCATCATCACTTTGTAAATCCACCCATTCCTATTCTCATTCCCGGCGACTCTTGGCTGTAGCTATCGAGAGGTAGGCAAATTCACGAGCGTTGACAAAGTTGGAAAGGTCAAAGCGGCCTTTGGGATTCCAAGGTAGGGAAATTTGGCTCACGGCGAAAGGAGGAAAAGGGTCCCATGGAGGGATTTAGAGGAAGCGAGGAGTGTCGGGACCCTAACGGCTTGGGGTGTTGGAGGAGGCGAGAAAGGGCAGTCTTTGGCAATGGGTTATATGAGGATGGAGGAGGGCATTGGTTATAGGCTAGCTCTTCTTCCCTAGTCATCTGGTTACCCGAGCCAGCCTTTGCTCTGTCAAATTGGTCATTCGACTCTGCGGGCCCGGTGAGCGAGGATTACGGCGGGCTGTGCGAGGATTACGCGCTAACAAGTCGGCGGCCCGGTGTTCTCACCCAGCTTCTTTCTCGGCTGCGGGAAAGGGATAGGAAAGGTTTAGACTCGGGGTAGGTGTTTAGGGTGAAGGCTCGGGCAATATGCAAATTAGAATCTTCAAGTTTACTTAAAACAGTGTCTTTTATTAATATCTATTTGGTTGGAAAAGGGGTTACGCCCTTCTTTTTCACAACTACTCTAGATCTGGATCGGTGGGTTCCGTCACTACGTCTATAAGCCCCTCGTATTCCACGTATTTCGACCTCCCGGGGTGGGACGGCCCGGGCGAGGGTCTATAGGGCACGCGGATCCCACCGACCAAGGAAGTAAGAACGCTCCTATCGGGTCTAGCGGGTCATAGGACCTTTCAACGCACGACGATGCGGATTATAGTCAAGGCAATACGGGAAAGTCTCGTCTCTACGCCTTGACGGATCTTTCCCAGAGAGTTTCGCTTGAGCGAATGACGGTTTTGTCTTTCGGTAATGTCAGAGAATATAATAGGCATGGGTCGGGCGGCAAGCCGGATGACACGAGTGTCACATTGAACTTCGTTGCATACGCGGTGCGTGAGTCGAAATCGAAGTCAATGCCGGTCAAGATCTTGCCAATTTTTCCTTGTCGGAATTTTGGCGAGCTTCGCTTGAGCGAAAGATCTTTTGATTTTTGGCAAAGACTTAGTCTTGACTCTTACGCATTTCGTGCGGGTCAAGGTCAATAGTCAATGTCGGAGTCAAGATCCCACCGATTTTTCCTTGTCGGAATTTCGGCAGAATTTCGCTTGAGCGAAAATCTTGGTTTCCGATTATGAGTAAGGCTTGACCTTTACGTGGGTATGCAAGCTGGGCTATATGACACGGACTAGACCAAAAACCAACCAAAAGTCACGGATTTTTGAAACGTGTGACACGGGTGTGCATTGGTCGACCTTGTTTGCCATGGGGAGGTTGGGATGATTCCGTGCGCGCCGGGAGCATCGTAAGAGTGTCCGTGTTGCGAGTGGAACCACCCTCGGGTTTGAGGACGTGCGTGCAAAGTGTACGGGATATATCGGGTGCGCGTAGTGTGCGGTCTCCTAAAATTGTTCCTTTTGAGTTAAAACGAGAGATTTTCATAAATGTGTTTTAAAGGAATGATTTTCGGGACGGGGGAGAATGCAACACATAAGCACGTAAATTTTACGGAAGCCCAGGTCGATCATGGAGGTGAGTAGCCCCAAGGCTGCTAGGTTTGCCCAGATTAACCATGATTTTCCTGGTGGAATTGCCTTTAGCTGAGGTCGTATGGTCGAGAATCCTGTGAGGATTAGCCGTATGGCTGCATGGATCAATTTTCCGAGTTCCACTCCTTTGCTATTTTTCTCGGGTTATTTCCCGTTTGAAATATGCACTGAGATTCCAAGATGCAAATCTTTGCAATGCATGGTAAAAGAAAGCAAGCACGATTAATGAAATCGGCGATGGGAGTCTAACCCGCTCAAAGGGAAAAGCTTTACGTATTTTTTCAAAATTATTTTTTTTTTTCGAAAAGGGGATCTTTAGTACGTGGGATTGTTAAACCACCTTGTTATCCCAAGCCCGGGTTAGGGAGCGATACGGGAAGGGTAAGTGGGGTCCACCTATATACCAAGTATCGACTTTTGTTTTGAAAATAAAGCTTTTCTCCTTTGGGATGATCCCAGTAGTCGCCAAGCTGTGAATGTGTGCCCAAAATTTTTGTTTATTGGAATTCACGCGAGTTTGAAGACATCCGAGTTATTTGAAAAACGGAGTCGCCACGCCATTTTGCTTCCCTCAAAACTTTGAAAAAAAGGTTTTATGGAGTTCGGAGGTTAAGTTACCCCTTGGGAAGAACGTTTGGCGTTCACCCAAAGTGCCTTGCCGGAGCAAGTCTCCTAGATTTCATTAATCGTGTTTGCTTGCGTGCTTTCTTTGTGTGCATGTGTTTGAAAATAAGGAGGGAATGTCCCAAGTCGTCTTCCGGACGTACAAACCATTTGTTGGTTGTCGCTCGGGATTCCTTGGAATTTATGTATTTGGGATTATGATCCCGTCCTCATCTTATGACTTATGATCATCGCATTTTAAACCTCGGGACCCTCGGGACTTGCGTGATCGAGAGAATGACTCTCTTTTGGGTCAAAGATGAGGTTCTTTAGGAAGGAATGTCCTTAGCCCATCAATCCTACGCTTTAAGACGGTCGAGCTCGTATAGAGGCTTCATACTCATTCTTAAGCGATAATCGGAGATATAGGGTTCAAGGTTATCCTTTTCCTAAAGAAATCATGAACCTTTAATGGAAGGAGCGATGCAAAGATGAGAACTTTTACACCGGTCCGTTCCAAGGTTGGGGAAAGGGAAATGCATGATGAAAAATGAATCTTTAATGAAAAGATGACATTTTTAGGTTGCAAATGATGCTTTTGATTGAAAGAAATGATCTTTATGCAAATGATGCATAAAGATTTGATTTTATGCAAATGATGCATTGAAAAAGGGGTTTTGATGCAAAGGATGCATTTTTATTGAAAAAGATTGGATCTTTATATGCAAATGATGCATAAAGATAACATTTTTATTGGAAAATAGGGATTTTGGGTGCAAAGGATGCACCTTTATGAAAAAAGACTACATTTTTATGATAAATGAGGTCTTAATGCATGCGAAAGGGGAAGGGGATGATAAAGATGTGATCTTTAAGCTACCAAGTCCCAAGCAATATAAAGACAATGCAATGAGCAATTTATAAAGCAATTAGGATGCAAGGATAGGGTGTGCGAGGTTACCCGATGACTTCCTTTGCTTCTCGGGACGGAGCTAGGAGGAGAGGTCGATCTTTGGTCTTGAGGAGGAGGGATGAAGCTTCTTGGCCTTCCTTCTTCTTCTTCTTGAATTCCCAGCGGTTTCTTCACGTCTTTCGAGTGGATTGAGTATTTTTCTCATATATTGTGTGTGTTGAAATGGGTAGAGGAGGGCTCTATTTATAGGCGATGCGGATAAGGCTAATGAAGCCGTGCGGCTGCGAGCTCTTTGCAAATGAGGCCGTGCGGCATTATCCACAATGACTCGGCATTCTAGAACCATGCAAGGTGGCATCATTCTAGAAGCCTCTCCTAATTAAGAAAAACGTGTTTTCTTAATTAGGAAGGCTCCTTACGGCCATAATTTTTAAATTTGAATTTGTTCCCGAGGACATTCCGGAACACTAGGGAAGGTCAGGGGAATTGCAGGAAATTTACCGAAATGTCGGGAAAATTAACCGGAAGGCATGAGCCTTGATTTGGGTACTGATCAGGGGCCCAGGCTGCTTGACCCATGAAATGCAACGAAAAGTCAAAGATGGACGCCGAAAAGGCACAACGAAGCAAAAGGCAAACAAAAGATCTTGCGTCTCGACAAAGCTTTAAAAGTAAATCACAAATCACTAACTTGCAGTTACAACATTTCTTGATGAGTTCAAGCACGGTCTACTCTCAAGTTCACAACATGCTAAAAGACGACTTAATACATTTAACTAATAATGTGTTTTGCAATGCAATGAATGGATACCTAGGAGGTCATTCCGCGCCATCTGCGCTTGTCCCCTCGCCATTCTTCCCTTTCTTCCCTGCGTCCCCGGCGAGTCTTCTTTCGCTCACGTGAACCCAACTCTGCGTCTCTCGGTCAGAGATGCGGGGTCCTCCCCGTAGAGTCAAACAATCCGGTAGCTCTCGGGGCTTCATTCGCCGTGCTTCGGCTCGGATCTCACTCCCACTGCGAGTGCGTAAAGAGGACCTCTCCACCTGTCGGTCGGTCAACTCTGGTCTCGTAGTCAAACAAAGTGTCTCCGTCACATCGAAAAGGTCGAGACCCCAGAGACTTGGAACTCTAAGGCAATAGGCACGCTACGGCAACGGGTCCCGAGAATCGCTACATGCACTGCTCTCCAGACCACTTGGGACTGCCCAACACCTTTGCTCATACCGGGCCGGATGCTTGAGTCGTCAATACTGACGCTCCCCAGACGTCTAGGAGTACCACAGGGGAGGGAAGCGGAATACTTCCATATCCTCGAAGAAAATACAAGAAGGCACTGGAAGTTTGCCATACAAAGAGGAACTACCTCCGCAGTAGCAAGGTCATCCCGGCCCAACAAAGGCTCTGCTTCATCCCAAGCTGCCGGAAACAAGCGACGGAATATAGAAGGAGGACCAAGACAAACCTGGAACTCTGACAACGTAGGACCCTTCCTGCAAGATCCTCCTGGTCTCAATCCTCCGGTGCGGAACCCACCGGCGGATCGATGCGTACCAAGCTGTGCCATCCATCTCTCCCGGGCGGGCGATCCATATCCAACACAAGAGGTCGGCGAGCAAACGACCACCCACGGGCTAAACGACGTCGGAGCCTCGGGCATGGCTTGGAGTCTCTCTCGCAGCCACAAGGTGAGCAAAGCGGGGCTTCCCCCTCTCATAAAATGATCCCCAGTCGCCAGACGGTCGATACCATGAAGAGTCTCCCCAACACCAACGGGACAATATCCTCTCCCGGCTCTGCGGTGCCCTACCACATCTAGCAAAGCGCCATCACAAATGCCGAGGCCGGCCCGGAAAAAGCGTCGCCATCACGCACAAGGCAAAGGCATCCCAAGAGACGTCACTCTCATCATCAACCATGAACCGCTCCGGCAGCTCAGAAATGTCGATATGACCCGAATCAAGGATCATGCCCTGCACCTCTTCCAACGAAGCACGAAGAAAGTCTGCAAGCTTCACGCTCACAGCAACACCACCAATCAAAGGAAGCGAGATGGCCTCCACCTCCGGTCCTCCAATCAAAGCCCGAAAATCCTCAAAAGTGGGCACCATTTCATTATAGGAGAAACAGTACACGTGCCTCCTGACATCCCAGTCGCGGCAGCCCGCAACAAATCCCAATCGAGAACCAACTCCTTAAAAGACCAAACCGAGCAAAGACGGAACCTTACCTCGAAAAGCTCCGTCTACAGTGCGATGCCTCATACGGCGCCGCATCCATGTTTTCAACTGCTCAAGGAAGTGTGCTTGCCTCTCCTGCGAAAGCCTCGGCAAAATTCTAGGGACGTACGAAGAATCCATGGCAAAAATGGAGGTTCCTAGAGAAAATGGGGAAGAAAGCTCGAAAATGGCTGCAAATGGGGAAATGAGGAAGAACCGGAGACTTTGGAAAGCATTTATGTCCTTCCCAAGCAAGGTTGGTCCGTACGGACCTCTTTGCATGCTAAGTATGTCCGTACGGACCTCCTTGCAAACGAACCCATTTCCCGACAAACGGTACAAAAACCACCTTGTCCTCGGCGGAACCTTGCTCCAAAGCGCCCAACAACGGCCAAAGCCATTCCCGGCAAACAAACACTACCCGCAAATGCACTCTCGGCTCACGTGGCATGCACAAAATAAAAAATAATAATAGCAACAATTTCTAGGACAAATCCAGGAATCACAAAAAATGACATTACATCTTAAAATAAAATCTTGTTTGCCGTGCAAATACATGTGTTTTATTACGGAGTACCAATAAATGTACTGTTGCTAAACAAAAAAAAAAGAGGGATATGAAAAGAGGGAAAGCAAATGAATACTAATCGGAATCCTCGGCATCATCATCCTCGCCGAGATCCTCCAAAGAAAAGTCGGGCATCCCGGCGAACTCGCCGAGTCACATCCTCGTCGTCGGAATGCGAGCACCCGCCCGAGGCTCCCACGAAAAGTACTCGGAAGGATCAAATCCGGCGAAAGGATCAAAGAAAGAAGGCTCGGCGAGGAACCCTCGCCACGTGCGCCATGCGGAGAGCATGAAGCGATAAAGGGCCGCTCCCTCGAAGGCCTGCGGCTCCCGAAGGCGTCCCGGCATCCATGCTATGCCGCCCCCTCAAAGGTCCCTCCTGCTGCGGCTCCGGCTCGGCTGCAGGCGGAGGAACGTCTACTCTAGAATGCCTCGAAGGCATAGGCTCGTGCGCCGGCACGCGTCGCGAGACCGGCAAGATATCTTCGAAGCCATCTTCTTCGCAACGACCTCATCGCCACGTAACGGCGAGTCGGCATATCATAGGCTCTCCCGGGACTGCACCAACAAGCGACCAAGGAAACGCTCGGCCAATACAGGTTGCACTCGACAACAAAAAAAAAAAAAAGAGAAAAATGCGAAAAGATGCCAAGATGGAAAAGAGTCGGCACACTCACCGATCTATCGGGGTCCACTCTGTATGCGGCGGGAGCTGCTCGGAATAGGTACGAGACACCCTCCTCCTCGATCCGTCCCCGCGGACGTACGTGAAATCCGGTCCCGGCATCGGAACCTGCAGGGGAGCTGCGGGCCGGCCTCTCTCTCCCGCGCCGATACTGCGGCGTCCTCGGCTTCCTCCTCCACGAAGGCCCCGTACTCCTCTCCATACAAAATGAACTCCTCGGCGCCGACACCGCCCAGTAGCTCTCGAAATCGAGCACGTCCATGTCCCGGGAATCAAGCATCCCAAAGGGAGGGTCCCTCGGAGCCACGGGAAGCACACCGGGGCCATCTTTGCCCGAAGACCCGCTCTCCCGGATACATGACATCACAAGTCAAACCCGCGGCATCTTCCGCCGCGCTGTCACCTCGGGAGCCCCCTCAAACTCATCGCCCTCATACCGAGCCCACGGGAACAAGACGAACCCCTCCGGGCTATCCCTCTCCGGATGCTCTGCACGTCCCCGTAGGCGATGGTGAGCTTCCCATTGGTCCTCCTCTTCCTCGCCGTACGAGCCCGGCCCGGCATAGCGGGATGCGCGGCAACGACCCGGGATCTCTATCCCACGGGAAGCAACGAAAAACCTCATAAAACCACACTGTGACAAAAACGAGAGAAGGCTCGGTGCAAAAGACAATGGATAAATGACGAGTGCTAAATCAAAAAAAAAACGGCAATAAACTCATACCTCCAGAGCAAAGTCAAAACAGGCCAACGAACTGGCCACACCCCGGCTAAACCGGTCCAAGGAGAAGTAGAGCTCGGCCAAGCCTGCCTCGCCTCAAGCAATGTCGCAGACCCTATCCAGATCAGTCAAGCTCTCCAACAGAGCAAAGGGAGCCGCGGTCGCGTGATTCGAGAACAAAGTCTCGGACAGTGCATACCACAAAAAGGAGCGTGCCAACTGCTCCGCCGTCACCTGGCCGGTACCCCGGATGTAGGCCCCAATACTGGCCGTAATCTTCAGCTCCACGTCACTATACAGCATGCCCAGGCCCCTGCGAGGACGAGGCTCAAAACCCAGCAGCTCGGTCAGCACCACATCAGAGATCATGTCTCTCCACCGCACCGGCCCTCCTTTGAAGGAAAGCCCGGTAATCGCAGCAAAGTCGGTCGGCGTCACCGTCACCTCTCCCCAGCTCAGATGGAAGGTGTGGGTGGTATCCCACCAATACTCAGATAGACCCAGGAAGACACTCTTGTTCTTCCTCGTGTCGAAACTCCGGCCCGGAGTTCTCAACGAACACACCCCGGGCCGAAGCGTAAACCGGCCTCAGGGGACTCGGCCTACCGTCCACGGAAATATCGGGCATCCGTCGCCATAGCTCAACAACAGCCTCGAGCGATCCCCGAGTCTTCATCCTCTTGGCCTTCCCGGCCATAAGCCCCGCATCCTGCAGGTAAACACAGCAAAGGTACGTCAATCACAGTACTTAATATAAAGGCACATATAACCCGTCACAAAACACGGCACATATAATGCACATAATTTTCACATACATTATACATATAATTTTTCCCATGCAGTCCGTCACAAAAACACGGCACCCACTGTACACATTTTCTCAAAAGAAAAAAAAAGGGGGGGGGATTAAACCCTACACGACACATTTTCAAAAGAAAATCCGTCCCAACACAGCACATATTGCACATATTTTCCCCACAAAGTCCGTCACCCAAGAACATGGCACACACGGCACGCCACATTTTCATAACACATTTTTCAAAAGAAAAAAAAATCCGTCCCTACACGGCACACACTTTCACATATAACCCGTCACAAAACACGGCACATGTCACATTTTTCACAAAAATTATCACTACACGATAATTTTTCTCATAATGTACATACATAAATAGCATACGGTACAAAACACCAAAGCATGCATTTCATTAGAGAAGCACTTTATTTTCACAAATAAAAGCTAATCTACACATTTCTGCACAAAATACACATACCCACAATTTTTACATGTCCATTTTCAACAATTCATCAAGAATTTCACAAAAGGCATAAAATAATAACAAAAAAATTCAAAAATGCGAAAAACTAAAACCTAGTTCTAGCATTCAAAAATTCGAGCAGGGAATCAAAACGGAACAGATTTCTTACCTCCCCGACGTTCATAGAGCGACGATTGTGCACCTCCGGATTCGGATACAAAACATCCGGGTTCTTCGAAGATGGAACAAACGAGATCCAATTCCTTTGAAGCTCCATCCGTTGCTCGACCACCTCTTGACTGCGTTGACGACGACTCCTTCGAGATCCCTCCGCCATTGCAAGCAATTCAAGCTAAGAAAAATGGAAGATTTTGGACAAAAATGGAGTTTTCTCTCTTTCTCTCTCGCTGGTTCACGCACTGGAAATGGGAAATGAAGGGGGAGCCTCGGTTATTTAACCCGGTCAAAACCTGGGAACTGTAAAAAACCAAAGTGGTCCGTACGGACCTCTTTGCAACCAGGTTGGTCCGTACGGACCTCTTTGCAAGGGATGGCCAAATTACTTTCCTGCCCTTATAATCTTTGCCCCTGGCTGTCCTAAGGCCTTTTCCAGCAAATCCAAGTGCAGAATGGTCCCTAACCCTTCAATTCAACCACCGGCCGTCAGCGTAAGACCGGTCCTCGCCCACTTCAACGGCAATTCAACCACCGGCCGTCAACGTAAGACCGGTCCTCGCCCACTTCAACGGCAATTCAATCCCCGGCCGTCAGCGTAAGACCGGTCCTCGCCCACTTCAACGGCAATTCAACCACCGGCCGTCAACGTAAGACCGGTCCTCGCCCACTTCAACGGCAATTCAACGTAAGACCGGTCCTCGCCCACTTCAACGGCAATTCAACCACCGGCCATCAACGTAAGACCGGTCCTCGCCCACTTCAACGGCAACTCAATCCCCCGCCGTCCCGTAAGACCGTCTCGCCACTTCAACGGTAATCTCTCGTCAAGACCGGTCCTCGCCACTTTCAACGGCAATTCAATCTGGCCGTCGGCCAGTAAGACTGGTCTCGCCACTTCAACTAATCTCGGCCGTCGCCAGACCGGTCTCGCCCACTTCAACGGCAATTCAATCCCCGGCCGTCAGCGTAAGACCGGTCCTCGCCCACTTCAACGGCAATTCAATCCCCGGCCGTCAGCGTAAGTCCGGTTCTCGCCCACTCGACGGCAATCAATCCAAGGAGCCAAGGCACTCCCAGACCCCCGACGGCAATTCAAGAAGGAGCCAACACCTCCCAGCACAAATCCCAAGGCACGAGACGCCTCCAAAACGCCCGACGGCAATTCAAGAAGGAGCACCTCCCGGCCACGAATCCCACCTCCCAAAGAAGTATCCCGGCCGAGTATCAAGGCACAAGACGCCTCCAAACGCTCAACGACAACTCAACCACTGGCCCTCAAGAGAGGTCCGAAGTCATCTTCCCAACAGAAAAGGGCCCCTACAAGGTCACACATCCCCAACAATTCAAGCACCGGCAATCAACGTAAGACCGGTCCTCGCCCACTTCAACGGCAACACAAGCACCGGCCATCAAAGTAAGCCCGAGCTCCTCCCCCAACAAGTCAAAGGGAAGTCATACAAGACTGCATATCCCCAGCACCGGCCATCATCCTTGCCCACTCAACTGCAAAACAAGCACAAGAAGGAGCCAACACCTCCGAGTACAAGTCCCAAGGCACGAAGCGCCTCTAAAACGCCAAATGGTGAAGCAATCACCGGCCGTCATCCTTGCCCACTTCAACGGCAGCGCAAGCACCGGCAGTCATCGTAAGTCCAACCTTCTACTCAACATGCAGAAACACAAAGGCATCTACGCCTCTCGAAGCACAAGGCAGCCATGCCTCCACAACTGCGGCTAGAAGACGATTCAAAGTCCTCGCGCATTACATCAAACTGCGGCTAGAAGACGATTCAAAGTCCTCGCGCATTACATCAACTACGGCTAGAAGACGATTCAAAGTCCTCGCGCATAAACCGCCGCCAGATGACGATTCAAAGTCCTCCAGCGTGGCACCAACCGCCGCCAGAAGACGATTCAAAGTCCTCTAGCGTGGCACCAATCGCCGCCAGATGACGATTCAAAGGCCTCCAGCGTGGCACCACCAATCGCCGCAGACGATTCAAAGTCCTCAGCGTGGCGCCAACCGCAATCGAAGACGATTCAAGTCCTCACTCTATCTTTGGCCGGAAGGCCTTAAACCACCCGATTAGGAAAATCGTAAAATTTCCATCCCGAGGACACCACCACGTCCTCACAATTGACCTCGGAGGTCACCACATCCCCAGACACCACCACGTCCCTTACCACCGACTCCTCGGCTGTCACACGACACTTCAGGCACCACCACGCCCACATGCACTCACAAATTCACGACCTGCGAACTATGACCGGGCTTGATTCCCGCCAGGGATACGTAGGAATCCTATCACAGGGTCCAGCCATCGACCTATACGGTCGCCTAGGACACCACCACATCCTTCCCATCGACCTATGCGGTCACCCAGGACACCACCACGTCCTTACCACTGACCTCGGCGGTCACACGACACTTCAGGGCACCACCACGCCCGCATTCACAAAACACTCACCCCACACCCGAACTACGACCAGGCTTGATTCCCTCCAGGGATACGTAGGAATCCTATCACAGGGTCCAGCCTATTGACCTAAACGGTCACACAAAAGGACACCACCACGTCCTCACGCACTGACCTACACGGTCACCTTCTCTCTCAGCACGCGATCCAGATTAGGACCCTTATCTTATCGGCGACCCCACTTCTTCCATAAGTGACGTCGTCGAGGGGCTTCTGTAAGTACCCCAATCTGGATCACCCCCTTTCAAACACACGGGAAGCACCGCAGACTCATCAACGCAGTCTCGGAGACCTCTGGCACTCAAAACCCTCTCAAAACCCTCTCAAACCCCCAACCAAACCAAGGGAGGAGCCTTCCTGGGATAAAAAGGGACAAAAGGACCTTTTGGGAATTTTCAGGAAATTAGAAAAGCAAATAAGGTCCGTACGGACCTCTTTGTTTCAATGATTACTAAATCCCCTTAAAGTCCACAATATTCCCTCAAATCCCGGAAGAAATGATTACCCAAATGCATGGTTGGTCCGTACGGACCTCTTTGCATGCTGAGTTGGTCCGTACGGACCTTCTTGCATGGGGGACATCATCATTCCAGAATATTCTCCATCATTGCAGATTCCCTCAAATCGAGGAAATCCAAAATTCTGGATAACCAAGAAGGTCCGTACGGACCTCTTTGCTCCGAAATTTTTACTATAAATAGAGGGCTCCCCCTCCTCATTTTGACACACCTCCCTCTTCTCTCTTCCTCCCTTAGCCTTCTGGCTCCCCTCTAAGTCCTCTCGAGGCACTCCCGGCCCCTTTCGGATCCTTTCGAGGCCTTTCGAGCCCCCTTGTGGTGCTCCGAAGCCTCCCCGAGCGCTCCCGAGATGCTCCCGCGCTGCCCCGAGGCACTCTCGAGGTACTCTGAGGCCCCTCGTGGTACTCCGAGGCCTTGCCTGGTCTTTCCACGGTGTCCCGGCTCTTTCCGAGTCAAACCGGCGATCCCAAACCACGCCGAAACTCTGCCCGAGTGACTCCTGCCACCACAACGCACGCCGAACCTCTGCCCGAACGCAGCCTGCAACCTCAACTCACGCCGAAACTCTGTCCGCGGACAACCGGCATCTCCCGAAGCAATCCCGATCCGCACCGGAACGCTACTCCGACCTCACACACTACTCCCCAGCGGAAGACAGACACGAACCAACATTGGTAAGGCTTCCTTCCATTACTATTTCAATACATTTTCATACATAGCATACAATGTAGACATCCGATACAGCATGCATTTTTAAAAGCACACACACACACACACACAACATTTAAAGGATATTAGGGGTATCCGAAAGACTCGTTTTACGAGGCTACTCGGGTGAGCTCTAATATTCTAATATTCTCTTCCCGGGGAGTCATCTGACCTCCGAACTCAAAATCTCATCACACAAAAACAGTTTAAAATTATCTTTAAACTGATGCCCTTTTTCAATGTTTTGGGCTTAATAAAAACGGCGTGGCGACTCTACAAAAACAAAAACGGCGAGACAAACCGCTCCAACGCGAAAGACGCCAGATGCCGGGGCTGCGAGGCCTTCTAGGATCCGGGTAATTTCAGGGGGTCGATCGGGACGGATCGGGATTGCCCCGGGATTGCCTCGGGAGGACTTCGGGATACCTCGAGATGGATCGAAAGGGCTTCGGGACGGATTGGGATTGACCGAGATTGCTTTGGAGCACCTTGGGATGGCTCGGGAGGGCTTCGGGAAGGACCGGAAGAGCTTCGGGACAGACCAGAAGGGCTTTAGGACGGACCGGGATTGACCGAGATTGCCTCGGGAGGGCTTCGGAGCGCTTCGAGATGGATTGGGAGAGCTTCGAGATAGACAAGAAGGGCTTTAGGATGGACCGGGATTGCCTCAGGAGGGCTTCGGAGCACCTCGAGATGGCTCAAGAGGCCTCGAAAAGGACCAATAGAGGTTGGAATGGCTCAGAATTGTGCCTCAAGGCTGGGGGAGGTAGGAGAGAGTTGAGGTGTGAATGAAATGGGAGGGGGAGCCCTCTATTTATAGGGCCAAGAAAATTGCAAAAGTGTCCGCACGGTCTCTTCTGTAATTACAATTTTTTGGTTTTCCCGAATTTGAGGGAATATTTTGGACTTTTGGGAGATTTTGCAATGATTTTGGCGTGTTGACATAAGTGTCCGTGCGGACACATCTTGCACGCAAATGTGTCTGTATGGACATGTATGCAAGCTGGCCAATTTTTGCATTTTCTCCATTTTCTGCCATGTCCTTTAATTCCCTTTTATCCCTAAAAGGTCCTTTCTTGGTTTGGCTGGTCAGTTTGGACCTTTTTGGAAGTTATGGGTCTTTGGGATCACGAATGCGTGAATCCTCGGTGTTTTTCGTATGCTCAGTTGGAGAGCGGTCCGAATTGGGGTACTTACAAAAGTCCCTCGACGACATCACTTATGAGGGAAGTTATGTCATCAATAAAAAATAAGATTCTCGAGTCGGACTGCTCATCAGAAGAGAGGTGTGACCGCGTGGGTCAGATGGCTGGACCCTTTGGTATGATTCCTACGTATCCCGAGTGAGAATCAAGCCTGATATTAGTTCGTGTGTGAGGCCAATTTTGAGGGGCCTTGACCTATGGAGAACTATTTGTAGGCGTTTGGCCTGAGTTAAGACTATTCTGTGGCATCTCGGCCTGAGTTGAGACTTAGTTCAGGAGTATGACTTAGCATCGGGGCTTAGTTCAGGAGTATGAACTAGAATTGGGACTTAGTTCAGGAGTATGAACTAGAATATCTTGAAGATAGTGAGGACATGTGGCGTCTCTGACCGAGATAGTGAGGACGTGTGGCGCCTCTGACCGAGATAGTGAGGACGTGTGGAGCTCTGACCGAGATAGTGAGGACGTGTGGCGCCTCTGACCGAGATAGTGAGGATGTGTGGCACCTCTGATCGGGATAGTGAGGACGTGTGGCACCTCTGACCGAGATAGTGGAAGGCGTTTGTGCCCTGAGATAGTGGCGTTGGTTGCCTGAGGTGAAGGCATTTGTTTCCTGTAGGCATTTGTGCCTGAAGGCGTTTCTGCCTGAAGGCGTTTTGTGTTTTGAAGGAGTTTGTGCCTTGAGGTTTGAACTTATGATGACGGCCGGGATTTGTCTGCTGGGGATGTGTATTCTCTGTACGGGCTTACAATGATTGTCATTTGACTTTTGTCCGCCTTGGAAAAATTCGTTGTACGGGCTTACAATGACTGTCGTTTGACCTTTGTCCGCGGGGATGGGGTGTTCGGGCTTACAGGGATTGCCGAGATTTGTGTTTCGAAGGCGTTTGTTCTTCGGGATTTATGTTCGAAGGCGTTTGTGCCTTGAGTTCGGGCTTACAATGACGGCCGAAAATTTGAAGACGTTTGTGCCTCGGGGTTTGGGCTTACGATGACGGTCAAAATTTGAAGGCGTTTGTGCCTCGGGGTTCGGGCTTACGATGACGACCGAAATTTTGAAGGCATTTGTGCCTCTTGGTTCGGTCTTACGATGACGGCCGAAATTTTGAAGGCGTTTGTGCCTCGGGGTTTGGGCTTACGATGATGGCCGAAATTTGAAGGCGTTTGTGCCTCGGGGTTCGAGCTTACGATGAAGGTCGAAATTTGAAGGCATTTGTGCCTCGGGGTTCGGGCTTACGATGAAGTTCGAGATTTGAAGGCTTTTGTGCCTCATGGTTTGGGCTTACGATGACGGCCAAAATTTGAAGGCGTTTATGCCTCGAGGTTCGGGCTTACGATGGCGGCCGAAATTTTGAAGGCGTTTGTGCCTCGGGGTTCGGGCTTATGATGGCGGCCGAAATTTGAAGGCATTTTTGCCTCGGGGTTCGGGCTTACGATGACGGCTGAAATTTGAAGGTGTTTGTGCCTCGGGGTTCCAGCTTACGATGACGACTGAGATTTAAAGGCGTTTGTGTCTCGGGGTTCGGGGTACGATGACGGACAAAATTTGAAGGTTTAGGGACCAAAGTGAATGAATTCTTTTGGAAATGGCTTTTGGACAGCCAAGGGTAAAGTTTGTAAAGGAAAAATGGGGAATTGACTGATCTTGCAATGATATCCGCACAGACACATCTTGCATGCAAAGATGTCAACTGTACTCGTGGTCGCGGTATGGCGAGGATGAGTTGGAGGGTGATCCTTGGGTGATGCGGCAGAGGAAGCTTCTGTGGGGGGGAGGGGGGCTCACCTGCGACTCCATGTATTTGGGGGAGAGGGTTTTCTGACAGCATGGTGCCGGTGTTCTTCCTTGCGCTCCGAGGGATCCGCCACTCCATATGATGAGCCCTGCCGAGATGGACAGAAAAAGGCTGGAGCTCGAGAGGTACTGGGCCGGAGTGGACGCCGGGGAGTTTATCTTGGAGGGCGAGGAGTATGAGGCCTTCGTGAGGTGGAAGCTGAGGACGCCTCAGGTTCTTACTCGGGAGAGGCGGACTGGTTCGTCACGTCCTCGGGATGTCCCGGTTCCTAAGCTGGACTTCACCTATGTACGTGGAGATTCATCCAGGAGGAGGGTGTTGGTGCTCATCCTGGAGCAGCTTCCTGCCACGTATCGGGTTAATCCAGATGCTGCAGTGAGTTGTTTTACTCTTTTCCTTCTTGGCATCTTGTTCTTTTCTCTGTTTATTTATCTCCTTCGCTGAGCATCTTCTTGTTTTTGTTTGTTGTGTAGGTCTCGAGGCAGATCGTAGATGTGCTTGTTCGCCGATATTTGGGGCAGAGGGCTTTCACGAAGAAGCTCTTGAGGGGGATGTCCTATGGGTCATCGAGGAGTGCGGCGGCTCACGAGCCAATGCCTTCGAGGAGGTTCATGGATATTCCTTATTCGAGGGGGGACTCAGATCCACAGCCGGATCCTCAGCCTGAGATGTCGACTCGGGCGCGGCATAGCTACGATGCGGGAACTTCTTCGGGGGTTCGAGGGGCGCGAACGTATCATCAGTTCTTCCCTCCGTCTAGTGCACAGGGTGAGGGTTCGTCCTCGATTCCCTTTTTTTGATCCTTTTTCCGGCCTTTCTCCTTCGGACTAAATAGAGTACTCGATCGAGGAGGGGGTCGAGTTCTTGGACATTGACGAGGTGGTTGCCGGAGGTGCTGGGATGCATGAGTTTACATCGGGCGGTGCTGATGATGACTCGGAGTAGGACTCCTCTCCTTTTTTTGTATTTATAGAGTAGCAAACATTTGTATGTATGGACAAAGTATTTTGCTTATGTAATGTAATGAACTCTTTATTTGCAATTCCGTGGGATTGACCTAGGATTTATTTCTACTCTTTTATTTTTTTTGTTTTTGTGCATGTCGCATGAGCTGGAAATGCTTTGTGTTTAGTGTATGGGGGCTGGAAACAACTTTGGCAGGTCTTTTGAGCAGTAGGGTGCAAAATCCTGCTGCGGGCAGCAACTGTTTTGTTGCTGGAGATTTTTTTAGCTGGGGGAACAAAGAGGTCCGTGCGGACCACTCGTGCATGCAAAGAGGTCCGCACGGACACTTGTTGCTTTGCAGAGGGGGATAAAACTTGCAGGAAATCTGGATTTTCCTTATCCCTTCACTTCCAAAACACAGCCAATTCGGTTATTCTTCCTCCTTTTCCAAGAAAATCTCCATTTTTGGCATGGAATTGACATTTGTTCCACGAGATTTCCCAAGGCTTTCAAAGGAGAGGCAAGGGCACTTCCTCGAGCGGCTCAAGGTGTGGATGAGGCACCATATGAAGCACAACAAACGGGCCTTCGAGGTGAGATTTCAGCTCAAATCCGTTTGGTCTCTTAAGGAATTAGCTCCTGCTTGGGAGTTATTGCGGGCGGCCGCGAGATTCTGGGATGTGAGGAGGCATATGTATAGCTTCTCCTACAATGAGATCGCACCCACTTTTGAATATTTTCGGGCTTTGCTTGGTTGGCTGGAGGTGGAGGCTATCTATCTTCCTTTGGTCGGGGGTGCGACCGTGAGCGTGAAGCTCGCATACTTTCTTCGAGCTTCGTTGGAGGAAACACAAGGTATGACATTTAATTTCGGTCATGTTGATATTTTCTAAACTGCCCGGGAGATTTATGGGTGATGACGAGAGTGATGTCTGGTGGAATGTGTTTGCTTTTTGCGTGATAGCCATGCTTTTTATGGTATGTGACGGTGCTTTGTTGGATGTGGTAGGCCATTGTCGGGCCGGTGAGGATATCATTCCCTTGGTTTTGGGGGAAACCTTCCATGGCATAGATCGCTTGGCAATGGGGGACAGGTTTATGCGAGGGGGAAGTCCCGTTTTGGTCACCTTGTGGTTCTGAGAGAGGCTTCAAGCTATGCCTGTGTCTCCGTCATCTTTCAGTCCGTGGACATTTGCTCAGCGGCCTCTTATCTTGGACATGGATCAATCTGCTTGGGAGAGGTGGATGGCTCGACTTGACACGCATCAGATCCGCTGGTGGGTTCCTCACTGGGAATTGAGACTAGGAGGCCTTTTTAGGAAGGTTCCTATGTTGTCCGGGTTCCGGGGTTGTCTTGGTCTTCTTTCTACATCCCGTTGCTCGTTTCTAGGCAGTTTTGGATGAGGCTGGAACCTTTGCTGGGCTGGAATGACATTGCTACCATGGAGGTAGCTTCTTTCTCTATGACAGATCCATATACCTTTCTCTTCTTTCTGAGGGTATGGAAGTATTCCGCCTTCCCTCCTGTGGTGCTCCTCAGATTCCAGGAGAGTGTCGTTCTGACCACCGATTACCTAGATTGGTATGAGCAACACCTTGGGCAGACCCAAGTGATTTTGGGGAATCGGCGCGAGGCGATTATGGGGCAAGATTGCCATCTCGGCTACAGCCTTAGGAGTGCAGAAGCTTGGGCTAACCCTCAAGATGTCACGGGAGACGTTTTGTTTAACTACGAGACTAGAGTTGACCGATTGATGAAAAAAGCTCCCCTTTTACAGACTCGCAGGGGAGAGATCCGAGCCGAGGCACAGACAACCGAAGCTTTGAGAGATGCTGGATTGCTTGATCCGACTAGGAGGACTCCTGACCTAGGAAGGAGGGAGACAGAGATAGTTCCTATGGAACGGAAAAAGACTCACCGAGGACAAGGGAAGAAAGGAAAGAATGGAGAAGGGACAAGCGCGAGTGGCACGGAAGGACCTCCTATATATCCACTCATTATCATTTGCAGACACATTATTTGTTAAATGTATCAAGTTGTTCTTTAGCATGTTGTGAGCTTGAGAATAGATCGTGCTTGTGCTCATCAAGAAGTATTTTAACTTGTAATGATTTGTTATTTACTTTTAAAGCCTTGTCGAGACGCAAAATCTCTTGCTTGTTTTTTGTCTGAGCCTTGATGGCGTCCAATTTTTTTTTATTTTGTGTATTTTTAGACCGAACCAATGAAGGCTGCCTACGTTCCCCCCGGACTGAGGGGCTCAGGTCTCCGTAGTTCGACCTTCTTTTGTGAGTGAAAGGGAGACGGAAAAGGGGAGAATGGTGTAACCCTGATTTTTTGCCTAGACTTCCCTGTTTGGGGTTTTTAATCTAGCTGGGTATATTCTTTAACACCTTTGTATTTTTTTATTCTTTTTTAGAATGTGGAGGGGGGAGAAGAAGGCTCGATATTCTTTAGGCAAAATATCGGCGGAGCTTGCTTCCATTGACTGGGTTCACGAAGGGGTTCCCATCTAGATCTGTCAGCTTCATTACACCTTCTGAGAAGATTTTATGGACCACGAACGGGCCGATCCACGTTGGTTCCCATTTCCTAAGTGGGTTGATTCGAGTGTGAGGCTTTTCTTTGAGCACCAGGTCGCCTTCCCGAATGTCTCAGGATTTGACTTTCTTATCGAAGGCTCTGGCCATTCGACTTTGGTAGGCTCGAATGTGTTCCATGGCCTTTAGTCGGCGTTCATCTAGTACGGTCAATTCGTCATGCCGGCTTCGGGGCCATTCCACTTCGTTGATTTCATTTTCCAACAACACTCGGAGTGATGGGATTTCCAACTCGATGGGCAACACTGCTTCCATCCCATAGGTCAGGGCGAATGGGGTTTCTCCCGTGACGGTCCTGACTGAGGTTCGGTAGCCCCAAAGTGCCAGATGCAGCTTCTCGGGTCAATCTCATCCTCGTACGGTCATTTTTCGAATGATCCTTTTGACGGTTTTGCTTGCTGCTTCTACTGCGCCGTTGGTTTGCGGCCTGTAGGAAGGAGACTTATGACGCGTGATCTTGAATTCGGCCAATAGTCTGTCGCAGTCTCCTTCGAAGTGAGATCTGTTATTTGAGATGTTAGTGTTATGCCCTAGGCCTATAGTTGATAGACTTATATGTTGGCATTATTTATTATTATATGAAAAGTTTATTATTTGATTATTATATGTTTTGCATATTTATTTGTAATAATCTTCGTCCCTAATTATTAAGTGAATAATTAGTATAAATGTTAATGGATAATCATATGATGATTATATGCATAGAGATGCACATTAAATTTATGGGTACTTGTTAGTGAATAAGTGACTGGACTTGACCCGTATGAGATTTATGTCATGGTCAAATGTCATAATTAAATCTCATATGGTCACTTCATTTAGTCCCTAGACCTGAGATTATCATGACCTTACATATGATGAAAGTTATGTTTGATTTTAGTCAAACGATATCTTAACACGATATCTATAAAGGCTATCTTTGGCATGATCGGATTCATGATGGGAAGGATGATAAGTCAAGATGGAATTTGTCCCTCGAAAGAGAGAGATGTTTTGCTTGGGCCCCTCGATGAGTGATAATGATGAAAGTGTATGGCCATACCCCAATGCGATTGGATTATCATTATACTCAAGATCGAGAAAGCATTGAACAAATACAAGTTGACGTGGACCATGACTTGTGTTCAATATGACATCGTGAGACAAAGGGAGAAATGGAAGTGTACCGTTGGAAACGTGAACTCTTACGTTATATTATTTGGGTAGACATAATGGCTTGCTAGAGTCCACTTATGTTTCATGAGGATCGATATGATCGAGCTCATTGCCAACATAATATAATCCTATTGGGTCACACACAACTAGAATGAATTGGTTAAAATAAAGGAAGAAAATTGAGAAGTCCAGATATGGCATAAGACATCGCGCGACAGATCCTGCCCATAGGGCTCGACTGGTCGTGCGACATAACTTGCCACAAGGCGGTTTACAGACAGTTTCCTAATTTCATTAGAAAACAAATATTAATACTAATTAGTATAAATATGAGGTCTATGAAACCCTAATGGCCTAGCCGAATTTCTGAAAGGAAAATCACAACAAAAGGTTTCTCAATATTCTCTCTAAAGTTTAAAAGATCTAGCAATTATCAAGAATTGTTCTTGGTTCATTCAAAGGTGTGGATATTACTAGAGGGTCTTCGCTCGTACGACGATCAAGGCCTAGAGTTCGAAGTTTGTGATTCAAAATCACATTGATTAATTGTTCGATAGCTCAAGAACGGAAAGCAATTAAGGTTGGTTAATTCTATCTCATAGGAATTCAATTTAATTGTATAGAACGGATCTTAGGGCTCTTGGGTTTTGTGTTATTAGATGCTTAATTCTGCTGCGCATGGACCCATAAAACCCAACAGTGGTATCAGAGCCTGGTTCGTAGGGTTAAGTTTGAATTAACATGTTAGAAAATTGATATATAAATTGTTTATATGTTCATTGCATGTTTTGTATGCGGTAGAATCTTATTGTTTTTGAAACAATGTGCCAAAATCGTTTTCTGTTCATATTGAATTAAATCCTTTAAAGGCTGTTTATATGATTTAATTGCTTTGTGATTAGAATTGATTGAAACTGAATAATCTGCAAACTGGCATCTTGTGTCACGCGACAGAGTTGGCCTCTGTCACGCGACAAAACTTGTCCAATCTGGGCAGAATCAGTTTGTTAAATAATCCTGCTGATCTGTGAATATGTTTACAATCTGATATGTTTATGTCTTAATCTGGATGCTATAAATTCTGGAAATTAAATTTATAGGGTTATGCTAGATTAATTCATTGTTTATGCATGCTTAATTAATTTAAATATGATTTTATTAATTGTTACGATGCATGAATTATGTGTTCTTATGTGTTAAGAACTTTATTAGATGTTTAGTTGAAACATTGTATTGTAATTTCCTATATGTTTAAATTGAAACATTAAAATTTTGGTTTTCTGATTGTTTATGAGAAACAAGTCAGTTTACGTAAAATTTAAAGGAATCTGATTGTTTATACAAAGTATTGATTATGTTGCAAATCAGAGCTGATTTCTGATTGTGCATGTCTAGGAGAGTTCTATCGAAGGAGAGATTTGGTACTTAAGTAGTCCTTGTGGCTTACTTATCTTCATGGGAACTTACCTGGTGCACGATTATGATTATCTTTGCTGATATGCTTATAATCTACTTTAAAGAACCTTTATTTAACTTTTAAGTTCTTTATGTCAATTCATGATTAAAACATTTGAGACCACTCGGATAGTTTTGGGTGGGCTTGCCATAGCAAGATACTTTGATTCTATTCATTTGCGAGCAAGATGAGGAAATGGTGGTTCCTATACGTTTAAAGTGAATGAACTTAATTGGGTTATCAAAATGGTTTTGGACCCAAGGCATAAGATGAGATTAAAATATGCTTTGACATATGATGTCTTGAATAAATCTCATAAAAGATCTAAGAGTCATATATGTGATATGATTGATGTTTCTACCTAATTAATTTAGTTTTGAGCGGTTTGCCATAGCAAACTTGAAATTAAATTAAAGTTGGATCTTAGCCCATTAAATGTATATTATGCTTATTTGCATTGGAAGGTGTATAATTTAGTGGGAGCATTTATTTTCATGTAAATGAATTATACTTCTCATATGATATGTTTGCTTATATGTGTTCATATTTTATGTATATCTTTTTGTAGAATAAATGGCATCAAACAATAATCATCTGTCACTGCGATCTGTCCTTGAGAAGGAAAAGTTGGAAGAGAATGGTACAAACTATATGGATTGGATCCGTAGCGTGAGAATTGTTCTCAGGCAAGAGGAAAAGTTGTACGTTCTCGAGGAACCTATTCCATCTGAACCTGCTGCCAATGCTACTAGGGCAGTGAGGGATCAATATCTGAAGTATAAGCGTGATGCTACTGATATTGGTTGCCTCATGCTCTCCGCCATGTGCAAGAGCCTTCAGAAGGATCTTAAGCATTTGGGGACAGTTGATCTAAACAATCGACTGATGGAAATGTTCCAAGTTCAAGCAAGGCAAGAAAGGTATAACACAGTTAAGGCCCTAACCTCATGCAAGATGAGTGAAGGACAAGCTGTTTGTCACGACCCTAAGCCTAGGCATATTCTTGGTCACACGTGAAGCACGTGGGGTTGGGTATGTCTTGCATATCATCCTTTACTTTGTGTTACTTGGTTGGATTTCATGTTCATTTGAGCCATTTTGTTGAACTATGTGATTTTGAGATGTTATAACTTGATTTAAGCTCATAATGCCTAAATGGAGTAAAAAGGGAAATTGTGTAGTAAAGTGTTAACACTTGAATTTTTGAATTGAAAGTGTTTCAAAATGGTTGAGGTGCTTAGGTGGAACTTTAACTTTAAGGTAGTGTTTTGTTGAATTTCTTTCTTGGAGGAGCTTATGCGTAATATTGTTAAGTATATCTTCTTAAAGCTTCCTAAGGAAGCTTTACTACATTCCTCAGTATTCTAAAGGGTTCTACCAGCCAAGGAAGAGCCTAAACCCTAGCTTAACATCTAAAAATTCCCAGAAATTCCTAAGTGATTGTTGGTTGTTTTCAACTTTGAAAGTTTGCTAAGAAGGGCGTTTTGAGCAAGATTATCTCATTCTCTTTCTCTTCTATTTTGATAATTCTTGGTAAGTTATTGTGTTTCTTTTCTATAAATGTTCATACCCTGTGAACTGATGTTGTTGTGATGTTATGGATCAGTTTTGGGAATGGTAGCATCATTAACTGGGTATTTGATGTTTGAAAAGGAACAAGCTAAGTTGGTGTTGATTTAACTTGGTAAAGGGTGGTATTATGGATTGGTAAATGTTGTATCTATGTTATATATGAGTTATAAGACTTGAAGGGAGTATATAGAGTCCCAAAAATGGTAGATACACTGCTGTAAATGGCCCTTGCAGTGACTGAAGTGAAGCTGGTGTTGTTGTTGTGTTCTGCTGATGTTGTCGACTTCAGCAAGGGTTTCTGGTGGAAGGGCATGACTCGTGCCTATGAGCACGAGTCGTGACCCTCAGGGTTCACTCGTGGATTGTAGTCGTGAAACTTTGGCAGTCGTGCAGGGCCTGGAAACGACTCGTGACATTAAGCACGAGTCGTGCTCAAAACTGACTTGAGTGAGCAGTTTTGCAAGCTTTTTAACCTAGTCTAATGAGTATGAATTTAACCACTCTTTAACTAGGCTTTTAGTACAAGTTTAGTACTATAATGTAGAACTTGGAATTGGCCAAAAAGAGATTGGCAATAGCTTTAAATATTGACCTAAAGTTGCTTGACAGGCAAGTTTGAAAGCTGAACCATTTTACCCTGCAGCCTTGGACCATGTTTGAGGCATTGGGAACCTAGGCTAAACAACTTGGAATGGAACACTTTTTAATCCTGTATCTAGTACAAATTTAGTACTACATAATGGAGTTTGAATTGGGCCAAAAAGATATTGATAAGGTCCTTAAATAATGTCTCAAAAATGCTTGAGAGGCGATTATGAAACGTGAACCAAAGTTTATAAAACTTGGTATTTGAACTTGGAACCAAAAGGGAAGTTGTTTAATGTTGTATTGTGATGGCGTAGGTGTAAGTGCTCCAATTTGAGCTTGTTAGAATTTTCGTTAGAAAATTGACGAAAGTTATAACATTTCTAACAATTCCTAACAATCCTAACTTTTCTAACAAAGTGAGGGTAAAATGGGCATTGTTATTTAAGGCTAAACCTCAAAAAGAATCTCAAAAAGCAAAACAAAAGGAATAAAACCACAAATAGAAATGCTGGAAACATAATCTGGCTAGTCAATTTGAATTTTGAAAAGAAATATTCCCCTTGTCCAAAGCTGGAGCTGCATTTAATGAACAGTGCACGCTGAGGGGACTTATCCGCGCGGATGAGTTTGCATTTTCAGGAGGGCTATAAATTGAGCCCTCCAGTCACAAAAATAAGAAAAAAAAACACATTTTGCACCGAACCTCTGGCGAAATATAGAGAGAAAACAGTGAGAATTCACTTGAATTGTCACCATTTTCTCTCCAATCTTTCCCAACTCATACTCATCCATTCACTCTCATATTAAAGCCCTAAACACTCATACACTCAAGCCAAACACTCAAGAACACAAGGAAGATTGGTAAACCCTCCTTCTCCTAACCCTAAATCTCAACCATGCATGCATCTTCAAACTACAAAATGTAGTTCTTTCATCTTCTTGCTCTAGATCTAAGAAGATCACCATGGAAGACCATCTCCATGGATGATCTTCTACAAAGATCAAAATTATTTTCAAGCTTTCTTACTTTCTTGCAAAGAAAACTCATTTTCAAAACCCTAAAAACCATTTTCAAGCATAAAATCTTGATTTCAAAGGATAAAAATCCCCTTCCCAAGCAAATGAAATGCTTAGTCCTAATGTACCCCAAGGATGGTTTGATATAGTTGATTCACCACTAAAAAGTCTAGTGATCACTAACCAAAACCTAGGGAAATGGGGACAAGCATGGATGCAAAACCCCCCTTAAAATCATATTTTCTTTCTTGAGAAGTTGCTGTCCAGTAGCAATTTTCTCAGACCTCAGTCCATGGTCTAATTTTTTGGACACAGATGAACTTGGAACTTGGTGTTGACTACAAAATACTTTTTGTAGCCAACATCCAGAGCTTTCCAGACATATTTTTACTTTATTTTTTGGGTGAGTAAAACTCCTCTTTTCAAATTTTCTTTCAGAGGCTAGTTCATCAGCTTCTGGGAATCCAGATCTCATATCTGAGGTTTCCAGAAGGTTTTGACCCCTCAAATCTTCTCCAAAATGGAAAATTCCTTCGCACAAACCTTATTTAAGGTGTCTAGAACAACTTTCATTCTCTGAGTTTATCCAGATTATGAAGTTTTAAGACCCTTGAATATATTTCAAAATCAAAGGTCCACTGCCTTTTTCATTCTGGCAGAAATGGCTCTAAATTTCAAAAGGTCTTTTGAGTACCAAATCTCAATCCAAAAATCTTCCAAAAAATCATGGGATCAGTTTAAAGTCTTAAAAAGATATCCCAATTTTTACTTTTCTGAGTTTCAACTTATTTTGGCCAAAACACACACACACACACACACACACAAATGATTTTCAGCTTGGAAGACTCGTTTTACGAGGCGCGTCGGGTGCACACTAACGTCCTTCCCGACGCGTAACATGACCTCCGAAACTAAATCTATGATCTCGGGCTTTTTTCAAAGCTTTGGCCTTCAAAATTAAAATGGCGTGGCGACTCCGTTTCGTTGATTTTTTCAAACAAAAAATGGGAAAATTTTCGGACACACATTCATCACAGTGGCGACTCCGCTGGGGACTAAGCTTTTAAAAAAAAAAAATGGTATTTGGTATATTGGTGAAAACCACTAAATTTCCCGTTATCGCCTCCTAACACGAGTCGGGGATAAATTGTGGTCTAACAATCCCACGTACCGGTATCACAGTTTTCAAAAAAAAAAGCTTTTGAGGGTCAAGCTTCCGTCCCGGCTTCGAAAATCATTTTTGTGTGTGTGTTGATTTTTGCACAGTTTTCATGATGTTTTGGCCGCCTCGGAGAAAGTCAAAATTTTGACTGTCGGAATAATGTCCCTAACTGTCGAAATATTCGTGCTTATGTGCTCAAAAAAATAAAATTCAAAAAAAAAAGATTTTCAAAAAAAAAAAGAAGAAGAAAATTCTCAAAAAAAAAAATATAAATCATGCATCATATTTTTAAGACTCATAAAAAAATCTCTATTTTACTCAGAAAAAGAATATAGACTGCTTGCACACTACGCGCACGTGACCGTACACTGCACACTACGTCCTTAACCCGGGGAAATCCTTGTCGCGGTCCGTTTGGTCTTATTACGCCTCTCGGATGAGCACAGGACTACCCAAACATCCCGTGGAGCCTCGTGTCGACTATGCACTTGTCCGTGACACACTTTGTCCGAGACCCGGTTGGTTTTTAGTCCGGTCCGTGTCATGCCCCGTCCGTGTATAGACCTTTCCTTTCAAGCCTTTGTCGGCATACCGACTCAATATCTTTCGGGACCCTTATCGCCGAAGTTGCCGGTTTTCCGCCGCGGACTTTGACCAAGATATTGGCCGGCGCCTTGACTTCGGTTTTGACCGGCACAAATTATACACCGACTCCCAAGCATTGACACTCGAGTCATCAAGGATTAATGAATATTCCATGCCTAATTACGGCTTAACCGACGACAAGTCAAGATCAATTGTGGACGCTTATCGGTCAAATCATGCCGACTTTTCGTCGAGCCCCTCGGACATGATCTTGACTTTCGACGTCGGCTTTGTCCGTAATTTACATCGAATGCTCGTTAAGACTCGATTACCCGCCGACTTTTAGGATCATTTTTCTTTCGGTCGGTGGGACCCGCTTGCCCTATAGGACCCTCGCCGGGCCGTCCACCCCGGGAGGTCGAAATACAGGTGGAATACGAGGGGCTTATAGACGTAGTGACGGGGCCCACCGATCCAGAATCGAATAGTTTGCGAAAAGAAGAGCAATCTTTTCCAACCGATTAGGTTAATAAAACATGTTTTAAGTAAACGTGAACAAATAACCGCATGTTGCATGAGCCTAAAGCCCAAACACCTACCCTCCTTCCATTCCCGGACATGTCGAACCTTCATGTCCTTTCCCGCAGCCTCCGCACAAAGCTTGGTTTCGGGCACCGGGTCACCGTTTGATCAGTTGGGAAGAATCAAGCGCATCGTCGCCTTCACCGTTTGTTCCGACTCCGGCTTCGTAATGTCCGCATCACCGGTAATGATGGGGATAACGTCACTCCGCCTCCCGGACCCCTCGACAGAGCAACAAAGTGGAATCAGTTAGCGAGAACGTATGAGGTTACGACAGAAGCACGGCTAAATAGCCTTATGGAGGCTATTAAGAGTCACGGTCCGGCCGCCGGCCTCAATCCCGATGGCACCTTCACCGTGGAAGAAGACGAGGATGCCAACCCCACTCTCGGTCGCCCGACTACACCAGATGCCGCCACCCACCTCCTATGGTGCCACTACGTAACCCATGCTCCTCGGTTTTCGGGTCGGCCCGGCTCCCAACCACGAGAACCCACGGATCCATGCGGCAGAGCGGCCTTGCACAAATCGGTGGGGCAAAATCAGTACGGAATGTCTTCTCATGGTTGGGGCTATCTCGGAATGCCACGGCTAATAGGGATCCCGCCACGCTCGGAACCGATCAATCCGTACCTTCACAAAGAATGGCCACAGCTTGGAATGCCGCCACAACTTGGTTCCGGGCCACAGCGATCGAGCCTCCTCGTATCAGCGCACTAGTTCACCGCTCCTCACACAAATCCATTCCTCACTCGACTTCTATGGGTTACCAAGCCTCCATCCCTGTCATCCGAATCACCAGACCGCAGCATTCCCGGGTTACACACCTTCACCACAAGCACCATGCAATTCAACAATCTGGGACGGCACTCGCACTCAAGCCTACTTACGGGCCCCACTCACGGAAATCCAAGTTATCCGGCCACATCGGGCTGCCCCGCCTACTTTGCCGGTTGAAAATCAACAAAGAAGCCGCAAGGTTCTACCCTTTTGCTCAGGCTCCTACTCGGGCTCCCAGTGGTAACTCGGCCGGGACGGGTTTTCACCTACGTCCCCGGATCGGCCGTTCCCTCCACCCGCCTACGCTCCGGTGGTAGCTCCTCTCTCTAGCTCGGCCACTAGCTTGAATGCCACGGTTCCGCCACAAGACCCTCATCCGGCCCGGTTCATGGAACAACACAAGGAAATGAAAGCGCGAGATCGCTGAACTAACCGCCAAGAAGTCCGCCTTCCGCCTACGCACCCGACTCCATTGTTCCTTCCGCCCCACAAATTCGTGATGCCTAATGCTGGATCTTTTTGATGGGACCGCATGTCCGAAAACCCATTTGGACACGTATACCTTGGCGATGAAAGCCAAAGGATGTACCAATCGCCAGCTGGGCGACTATTTCGCCTATCCTTGAAGTCCAGTGCCTTAAAGTGGTTCTTCCGTTTGAAACCCGAAGCTAGGGCTACATGGGACCAGATTACCAATGCCTTCACAGAAAAATATAAGGCCAACTTGGAATGGGAAACAAATAGGGTTGATCTACAAACAACGGTGCAGCGTCCCGATGAGAATGTTGGGGACTTTTACAAGCGGTGGAATCTCGAAACTCGGTGAAATGGCCATCCCTCCCTCCGAAGAGGAACAACCGGACATCTTCCGGTCATGCTTGAAACCACATTCGAGAGCCTCCTCGCCACTTCCCATACTCGAGACTTACGGGCCATGGTTAACTCTGCAGCCTAAGTTTGAAAAGGCCTACAATCGCAGAACCGTCAGCACTCGCCTGCGTATATCGGGCTCCTCCCGCAAACACCGCCTCGCTCCCGCTAAAGGCAAAGAGATGATTAACTATGCGGGACGAAATGTAATAACACGACTCCTTTTGCTCCCGGAAACCAAATGAGCCTGCACCGCGGGTCATAAATCTCGAAAACTTTGGAATGCCCCCGAATGACATCTTTAGGGACTCGTGAAAGAAGGCTTGCTTTGCGGCCTTTGGAAAATTTCCAACCCAGAAATCCGAATGCTCCCGTGGATACTACAAAGTATTGTGCCTTTCATCAAGCTTCACGGACATCTCGACCGATACCGCTTCACTTCTGAAAAAGGCAATCCAGGGCTAATAGAGCAAGGAAAGTTGGAAGGCCCCGAAGGGCCTAACACGATCAAGAATCCTCGCCAAGGAACCATAATCAAGTGAATATGATTGAATGCGGAGAATCTTCGCATGCCCATGAAGATCTTGATGAAGATCCCCAAATACCCGTGGCCAACCTCGTCGAGGATCCCCGAATTCGGATTCCCTCGGCCTTGAGGATATCGAACGAATCAACCCATCTTGGTCTCATGTCAGAGACTCCTTGCAAGAATACGAGGCCCGCTATTTCTCGGATAAAGGGAAAACCGATACCGAAGAAGCTGAGAACATTCCGCTCAGAACATGAAAGAACCATTTACACAAGATGGTTAGAACAATCGAGAAGAATCGAACAAGAAAGCTTCCGCGGGCGCTGTACTAGGGCTTATCGGCAAAGAGGCCGAAGAGCGTGCGGAGCTAGTACACTTCGCAAATTGGCTTTGGGAAAGCCCGAATATGATCCCGAGAACAGTGAAGAATCGGAAGAGGAGGATTCCTTCTATATCCTACACGGTGTCAAATACGTGCCACCCCTCTCACTCTTCCCCGCAATTTACGGGAGGAGAAGGCTGAGTCACAATTACCACTTAGGGAATGGGAACATATGACAATTTTTGCGGCTGCACGCACCCATATTCCCCCAACGGGTTTGATCGACGTTCCCTCTCAGCCGAAATCCCGGTAGTATGGGAAGAAGATTCCGATGACAGCGATGATGATGATGATGACGAGAGTGAAGAGTCAACTGAGGCCCCCGATCCGGAAACAATCTGGAACAATCATGCCGGAAATGAGCCCATGGGAGCTAGGCACAATGGTTGGTTGTCAGCAAGCGACGACGAAGAAACTTCGGAAGACGAATATGAGACCGAGGACATGAAAGCCATGAAATTTCCTGGGGCTGAGTATGTGGAGGTCATAGAATTCAACACTGCCTACCATGCTTTGGGGAAAGGATTCTCAGACATCCGATCCAAGCGGATAGTTGAAGATTTGCTAGAAAGAGGGAGACTGACTCCCATTCTCCCAAATGAGAGAATAACCCTGGTCAGATCAAATCCGCCCGAAAGCAAGGTAACGATCCTTATCAGGGTTACCCAAGAAGAGGTCACCTTCCCCGAATGTATGTCAGCTTTCAGAGAAGCCCTAGAAACTGGCATGATACCGGATGCGCCTCCAACACAAAGTGCTATAATCATCTCCAACTCTGAATATTACAGAAAGGAACCAGAATGGCTGCACTATACCGGGGATGAAATCGAAAAGCCGCCGAGTCCCGACAATAGCGACTCTTGTTGCATGATAACTATGAGCAAGGCCGGCCATGAGAGTGAATCGGAGGACGCCCTAGCTCTGTGGGCCATCCAAGGGGCAACAACACAACCCCAGACTCAAAAGCGGTGACTGGGAAGCGATTATAAGGAGCCGCCCGGGAAGGAGCCGATGCAGCTCGGCCCCTCCTTTGTCACTAGACTTCGTCAAACCGGTGGCCAATAGCCAAAAGGCTCCCCGTTGACCCTAGCGGCATTGAAGAAATCCGGTCAAGAGACAAGCGATGAGGAAGTTAATCTGTTGACCCGATCCGGGCAAATTTTCCAAGGAAATCCCAAGGCGAGATAAGAAAGCCACGGATCAAGCACCGAAAGAAGATCGCCGCCCCTATGCTAAGGCAGTGAAACTCCGGATCTCGAAAAAGAGGATCCCGTGCTCACCCGGTTGAAGCAAACACGGGCCAACATTTCCTCTCTGGTCTCTACTCACCTCGTCCTATCCCCATGGCGAAGTTGGAAGAAAGCACAGCCCGCACTCTCGTGCCTATTGATGCTACTCCCGATGACGTGGTACGGCTAATTGGAAACATCCATTACGGGAATATAATCACTTTCACGGATCTCGACCTCCCTCAATTTGGGTCGATCATAATGAGCCTCTCTTCATCACATCCAGTTTGGATGAACGACGCCTCCCTCGGGTCCTGGTTGATAATGGGTCCGGAATGAACATTCTTCCGGCAAAGATCATGAGCTTGCTTGATATCAAAACTACAGACTTGAAGCCTTCTTCTCTCACAGTCAAAGCTTACGACTCAACATCCCGAGCAGTCCTTGGAGTCGCCACTTTAGACCTCTGGTTCGGACAGAAATTGATACCTGTGGAATTCCAGGTTATCGACATCCCGATTACTTTCAATGCCCTGCTGGGAAGACCTTGGCTGCACCAAGTCAAAGGGGTCGCCTCAAGCCTCCACCAGTGTGTGAAATTCGTCTCAAATGGGGATCTGACGACCATTTACGAAGATTTAGTCACTTTAGAAGGCACAGATACGGGCGGAATACCTATTCTAGAAATCAAACATGACGAGGAAGGTCACATGCTAACGGGCTTCACAGTCGAGCCTCCCAAGGCCCAAGTGTGCAACATAGATCTGACGGCCACTCGGGATAAAATCCCACTGGTCTTGAAAATGATGAGAAAAATGAGCTATCTACCTGGCCTCGGTCTGGGAAAGCACCAACAAGGAACTCACAAACTCATCGAAGTGAAAGGACAGAATACTCGCCATGGCATGGGATATGAGGCCTCCCCAGTGGACACTGCAAAGGGAAAAAGATTTGAAGCTGCCACAGGAAAGGTCCCGGCCGACAACCCTAAATCTCTCCCCTTCGAGTCCTAATTTGGCCGACTACTTTGTAAAGGGTCCCACACAACCAGGAAACATCACAGAGCCCACTCCTACGGCGGGATGGCTAAAGCTACAAGATAACCTCAACAAGTTCGGAGGAACCAAGGCTAACCCGGTCCGTAGAATGTTCTGGACCTACCCAAGATACTGGGGCTACCACCGCCATGAAAAGTGAGTATATCTTCGAGGCGTGCCTCGACCTGGTGGAACAATTCGAGAAGCTCACAACCACTATTCCTACGCCCAGAAGACCCGAAACCCTGAATTCGGTGTGACAAGTGCCAAAAGCTAAGGCCACGGAATTTCCCTCAGATGATTGGGATGGTCTGGTTATGCAGCAATTGTTCGAAGAAGAGATACAGGTGCCGGATCTGATTGATCTCGGCTCGGTCCAAGAGATGATAGCAACAATTGAGAAAGGAAAACAAAAACAGCACAGTTCCCGAGTCATGAGGCCACCAACAGCGATGCCGCTAAAGAATTGGGAAAACCTCTCAGGCCCGTCCGCGACCAAGGAGGAAATGATCACCAAGATTGGATTGGTCCCCCCTCCCTTTGTGTCAGTCTAGGACAAGTCCCCCCAGTCTCTCTTTGTTAAGATCAAGTCTCTAGGGTCGTCCGACGGCCTTACGCCTGAAGACTACGAGTCTGTAGCAAGCACTGTATTCCCTTTCGTTTTCAATGAAATGACGAATCTTTCTGAGTATCCCTTGATTGCCACTTTAACTAATGATGAATTAATTAAAAAAAAAATTTAATAATAATTCATTAGATAAAGAAGCAGACATATTAAACGAAAAAAAATCAAACAACAAAAAAAAATCTTTAAGCAGGTTGTCCGGAAAGAGGAAAATCGAGCCCAAGCTGCCGAAGAGATTTTGACAAGTGTGAATCTGGGAACTGCGGAAGAGCCTAAAGAGACGCAGATTGGTGATTTCGTTGAAGGAATTGGAAAGGATGCCCTGCAGAGCCCTACAAAATCCTCCATTCAAAGAAAGTTGCCCTCTTCATCAAAGAGAACATCATGTGCAGATATGGGTTGCCAGCCGAAATCATTTCAGATAATGGATCCCACTTCGAAGGGGAATGTGAAAAACTGCTGGCAGAATTCCGAGTAACCCGTCACAAGTCATCTCCCTACATGCCCCAAACCAACGGAGCCGTCGAAGCAGCAAACAAGACTCTGGAAAATATCATCCGGAAAATGGCTGTCCAAGGCAGAGATTGGCCCGAGAAGTTACACCTGGCACTCTGGGGCTACAGAACATCGGTCAGGAACGGCAAGCGGGAAACACCTTTTGCCCTCACATACGGAATGGAAGCCGTACTCCCAATCGAGCTGGAAATACCCTCGCTCCGTATACTGTTGGAAAGCCAGATCAACGAGGTCGAATGGCTCCAGAGTCGCCATGATGAACTGGCCCTACTAGACGAACGCCGACTGAAGGCCATGGAACACATCCGGGCCTACCAAGGAAGAATGGCTAGAGCCTTCGACAAGAAAGTAAAGCATCGGGAAATCCGAGAAGGGGATCTCGTTTTAAAAGAAAAGCCCCCAGTCCGTATCAACCCCCTCGGCAAATGGGAGCCTGTATGGGTCGGGCCATATGTCGTCCAGAAGATCTTCTCCGGAGGAGCCATGCAACTTGCAGACCTCGACGGGAATCCCTTTGTACACCCAGTGAATGGTGACAAGCTGCGCAGATACTACGCGTAAAACAAAAAAAAAAGAAGAAAGAAGGAAAAGTGCTAAAAGAGTAATACCCAACTAGGTTAGAAACCCGAAAAGGGCGGCCTAGGTAAAAAACAGGGTTGCACCAAAAAAAAAAACAACAAAAACAAAAAAAAACAAAAAAAAACAAAAAAAACAAAAAAAAAACAAAAAAAAGAGTTCACCGGGTTGAACTACGAAGACCTGAGCTCCTCAAAATGAGGAGAACGTAGGCGGCCGAGGAAGCAGTTCGGTCTAAAGCACAAATAAAAGCCATACTTTGGCATCAATACAATTGATCAGACCATGAAAGCGTCTCGAAAAACTCTAAAGCAATTCAAATATTCATTACAAGTTAAAAACTTTTTGATGAGTCTAAGCCTGATTCATTCCTACAACTGGCAACCTGCTAAAAGAAAACTAAGATACATAATCAAACTAATGTGTCTGCCATGACAAGAAAAGGGATACTCGGAAACCTCAGAGTCACTCCAAGCCACTCGTACTGGCCTCTCCCTTCTTCTTCCCCCTTCGAGTCTTCTTTTTCTGAACAGGAAAAATGTCAGTGTTCCTCCTACCAAGCTCTGGTATAGGAACAGGATCTATCAAACCAGCCTCTGTCAAGGCCTTAGTAGCCCTAGCGTCATCTCTCATCTCCTGTAGCCTAGCTGGTAGCATAGGAGCCCTCCTCTCCTGTCTCTTGACGTAAGCCTCATAGTCGGTCACAGCGTCTCCGCTCCTGTCATGAGGGTTGGCCCTCGCCTCGGCCCTCCTCCTCTCGAAGCTTGATCCCGGGTCCTCCGCACCCATAATGGCCTCACGCCGTCTCAAAATAGCCACCTGAGTCTCTCCCAGATGCCTCTCATACCAATCCAGGTACCAAGTGGTCAGGAACACCGGTCTCGGACGCCTGAGAATGACCCGAGGAGGAAAGGCATCATACCTCCATGCTCGGGAAAGAAATGGAAACACCGAGGGATCATCCATGGAAACAGGAGCCACCACCCTGGTGGCTATATCATCAAAGCCCTCCAAAGGAACCTGCTCCAAGCCAAACTGTCTCAGAACTAAAGCCGGAATATAGAAGCTAGACTGAGAAAGCCCCGGAAGCATGACCACGGGAGACCCATCCTGAAGCACTCTGCGAGTCTCCACCCGCCAATGAGGCACCGACCATCTGATATCTTCAGTCTGGCGACCCGCCATCCAACGCTCCCACGAGCCCTGATCATCAAAATCTACATCAACACCTCTCCTGGCAAAAGTCCAAGGCACGATCATATCGGAGGTTTCCCGAAGAACCCCCAAACGCTCCATCGGCCCACAAGGTCAAGAGGAACGGGCGCCCCGTGCATATACCGCCTTCCGGTGGGCCGCCTATCAAGAGCATGAAGAGTCTCCCCGTAATCAAAGGAACGACATCTACGCCTGTGCGACAGTGAACGACAACATCCAGCAAAGACCGATGGCAAATCCCAAAGGAATAGACCATGAACAGGGTGCCAAACATACAAAGTGCAAAGGCATCCCAATAGGCATCATCCACCAAACCTAGGCCCCTAAATCTGTCGGGAAGACCGGAAATATCGAAATGATCGGGACCGCGGATCATACCTTGCGCTTCCTCCGGGGAAAGATGAAGGAGGACGCACAATCTGTCAGCAAAAGAAGCACCTCCGGGCAAAGGAACCGCTATCTCTTCCACCTCCGGACCTCCAAGCAAGGCCCGAAATTCTTCCACAGTCGGAACGACCTCATTGTAGGAAAGGCAAAAGACATGCCTCCTAGTGTCCCAAAACGAAGAAGAAGCTCTTAAGAGGTCATAATCCAGAACCAACTCTTTGAGAGACCACAAGCATCGTATCTTGTACCTTTCTTCAAAGAATGATCTTCTCCCGTGCATAATTTCCCTACACCACTCCTTAAACTTTTCAAAGAACAAAATTTGCCTTTCTTTGGACAATTTTGGAGAATTTTTGGCCATTTCCATGGTTTTTCTCTCTTTCTCCCCGAAAATGGCTGTTTGAATTTGGAGGTTGAAGAGGATATTTGAATTTGAAATAAAGCAAGACCAGTGCGAACCAAAATTAAAGGACAATGTCGGAAGACCCTATCCGCGCGGATACAAGTGTCATTACCAAAAAAATCTCGCAACGAGTCAAGCTGCTACACCAAAAGAGGAATATTCCTTCCCGGTTGCTCGAAATCAGTGCAAAAACCTCCCCAAACCAGTCCATATACCAAACACCCTTGCAAAAAAAAAAACCAAGGCTCATGCAACACTGCATTCATATTGCATTGCATTCATAAAATAAAATCCTAAATTATTACATTCCAAAAAAAAAAGAGTGTGCATAAAAAAAAAAAAAAACAAACAAACATAAATAAAATCCTAAATTATTACATTCCAAAAAAAAAATGTGCATAAGCTGTACAAATCTAAATCTCAATCTCAAATCTCAAAAAGAAAAAAAAAATCAATCGGAGTCTCCAGCACCCGATGTCTCCCCCCGGCCCCTCTTGCGACTCAGGCCCGCCTCCTCAGGAGCCCTGAAAATCTCGGGCTCAGAATCGTCCTCGTCTCCAGAAAGAGGCTCATCAGGACCAACCGGCACGCTCTGATAGGGCAAGCCGAGATCTGCGAAAAAGTCGTATCCGAAGGTGAAGGCGTCGGACTCCTGCACGTACGAAGACGACCCGCCATGCTGCCACACGTGTCCCTGCCCGTGTGGATCCCCGAGAATGACGTGATCCGAAGGCAGCACCGCACGGGGATCAAGGAGAGGAGACAGAGGAGTCTCTGAAGAAGTCTCTGAGCGAATAGGGGAAGCCTCCCGTCTGACAGGCGCCGGCCGTGGTCGCCTCGCTCTAGCCTGAGGAGCCCCGCAAGCGACCATCCTCCTGATGAATCTCTTATCCCCAGCAGAGTTTCTTTCCAGCAAACGACTGTAGAACTCGCTCATCAGGTTCGAGGCACCTAAAACGCCATCATCTCCAGGGTCAAAGACCCGAACTACGACTGGCTTGATTCCCATTCGGGATACGTAGGTAGCCTATCGCTAGGTTCAGCCACCCGATCACTCGATCATCCTGCCAAATATGGAGCCTTACTCTTATCGACGATCCCGCTTCCTTCGAAAGCGCCGTCGCCGAGGGGCTACTGTAAGTGCTCCAATTTGAGCTTGTTAGAATTTTCGTTAGAAAATTGACGAAAGTTATAACATTTCTAACAATTCCTAACAATCCTAACTTTTCTAACAAAGTGAGGGTAAAATGGGCATTGTTATTTAAGGCTAAACCTCAAAAAGAATCTCAAAAAGCAAAACAAAAGGAATAAAACCACAAATAGAAATGCTGGAAACATAATCTGGCTGGTCAATTTGAATTTTGAAAAGAAATATTCCCCTTGTCCAAAGCTGGAGCTGCATTTAATGAACAGTGCACGCTGAGGGGACTTATCCGCGCGGATGAGTTTGCATTTTCAGGAGGGCTATAAATTGAGCCCTCCAGTCACAAAAATAAGAAAAAAAAACACATTTTGCACCGAACCTCTGGCGAAATATAGAGAGAAAACAGTGAGAATTCACTTGAATTGTCACCATTTTCTCTCCAATCTTTCCCAACTCATACTCATCCATTCACTCTCATATTAAAGCCCTAAACACTCATACACTCAAGCCAAACACTCAAGAACACAAGGAAGATTGGTAAACCCTCCTTCTCCTAACCCTAAATCTCAACCATGCATGCATCTTCAAACTACAAAATGTAGTTCTTTCATCTTCTTGCTCTAGATCTAAGAAGATCACCATGGAAGACCATCTCCATGGATGATCTTCTACAAAGATCAAAATTATTTTCAAGCTTTCTTACTTTCTTGCAAAGAAAACTCATTTTCAAAACCCTAAAAACCATTTTCAAGCATAAAATCTTGATTTCAAAGGATAAAAATCCCCTTCCCAAGCAAATGAAATGCTTAGTCCTAATGTACCCCAAGGATGGTTTGGTATAGTTGATTCACCACTAAAAAGTCTAGTGATCACTAACCAAAACCTAGGGAAATGGGGACAAGCATGGATGCAAAACCCCCCTTAAAATCATATTTTCTTTCTTGAGAAGTTGCTGTCCAGTAGCAATTTTCTCAGACCTCAGTCCATGGTCTAATTTTTTGGACACAGATGAACTTGGAATTTGGTGTTGACTACAAAATACTTTTTGTAGCCAACATCCAGAGCTTTCCAGACATATTTTTACTTTATTTTTTGGGTGAGTAAAACTCCTCTTTTAAAATTTTCTTTCAGATGCTAGTTCATCAGCTTCTGGGAATCCAGATCTCATATCTGAGGTTTCCAGAAGGTTTTGACCCCTCAAATCTTCTCCAAAATGGAAAATTCCTTCGTACAAACCTTATTTAAGTTGTCTAGAACAACTTTAATGCTCTGAGTTTATCCAGATTATGAAGTTTTAAGACCCTTGAATACATTTCAAAATCAAAGGTCCACTGCCTTTTTCATTCTGGCAGAAATGGCTCTAAACTTCAAAAGGTCTTTTGAGTACCAAATCTCAATCCAAAAATCTTCCAAAAAATCATGGGATCATTTTAAAGTCTTAAAAAGATATCCCAATTTTTACTTTTCTGAGTTTCAACTTATTTTGGCCAAAACACACACACACACACACACAAATGATTTTCAGCTTGGAAGACTCGTTTTACGAGGCGCGTCGGGTGCACTCTAACGTCCTTCCCGACGCGTAACATGACCTCCGAACCTAAATCTCTGATCTCGGGCTTTTTTCAAAGTTTTGGCCTTCAAAATTAAAATGGCGTGGCGACTCCGTTTCGTTGATTTTTTCAAACAAAAAATGGGAAAATTTTCGGACACACATTCATCACAGTAGGGCTACTTATATGTTATTGTAACCCTACGTGATGACCTATGTAGGGTTATTTGCTCTATAGTGCCTAAAAATGAATGGGGCATTATTTCCTTGGTTTGAATTAGAGGGATAACACCCTATTTCTGGTTTCCATAGTATGAAATGAACTTGTAAGACTTATGTGATATAATTTGTGCCATAAGTACTTACCTGTTCATAGTTGATTGTGTACAAAGTATTCAAATACTTTATGCACAGTTTCTTGGGTTGAGCATGAGTAATTAATACCATGTCATTGCATTGTTGTTATTCAATAGTGTTGAAATACATGTGCACTATTGGGATTGATTTAACATGAGTTATAGTTCCATGTTATGTGTATTGATGTCCCATAGGGTGGACTTATGTTCAAGTATCTGTTATGTGCTTGACTATGATGTTATCAGCTGATCATTGTGGGGGTATATGGGATCTTAACACTTATGAGAAGATATTTTATAAGGTGTTTAGATTGCCTTATACCTGTGACCTCTCCCCCTTCTGTGGCCACGGTCTGGGGGTGCGCAGCTTCTATGGATATGTGCAGTCATGCCATATGATAGCTGATAACTTATATGGATCTCTGTTCGGGGTCGTATAAGACGTGAATAAGCACTAGCGTTTCACGAGAGCGAAGTATCCCTCCCACCGTTGTACTACATATGATTCAGATGAAAAGGTAAGGGAAAGGTAACGGAATGTGTTTACTGTTTCCCAATGTGTTATTGGCAACCTGATTGTGTGTTGCATTGTATATGACTTACTGGTCAGAAGGAAAAGGTAACGTAATGTGTTTACTGTTTTCCAATGTGAGCAACCTGTTTATGTGTTGCATATTGTATGGAATATTGTTGCATACATAATAACTTGCTGAGATTTTATCTCACCCCTTCTCCCTTTATTGTTTTAGATCTCGCTGAGACAGGTAGACCGGACCAGTGAGGCCGGGGGAAGATTTTGGACTCCTTTTCGGTTGTCAGGGTATGAGTTCTTTTGGGAGTTGGGGTTGTATTTGGTTGTTATTCTTTTGGAAAATGTATTGTATATAAAGTTTTACAAACATGTTTCAGTTGTATCATGTTGTAAGTAACTTAACTTAGTTTGTGCATGATTGGCTTGTGTATAGCCTTTCCCGTTGTATAGTTTGTTAAAACAGGTTGTGTTTGATTTAAAACAGGTTTATATATCACCTCCGTATAGAGAGGTTATTTTGAAATTGTTTTAGAAAAAGTGTTGTTCACTTGTCAAGTTAAAGTAAAGAAAAGTTTTTTTTTAAAATGGTATATTTTGGGACCCTCCATCCTGGGACACGGGTTATAGGTCCGGGAGTTGGGAGACGCCCACGCTGTTGGTCCCCATGCTCTAAAAATGAAGGGCCACATCGAGCATCTTGAGAGGCTTGGTTTTCCAATTAGCCAAGAGTTGGCTACTGACATGATATTGAATTCATTGCCCGAAGGTTTTAGTAATTTCATAATGAACTATAACATGGGGGGCATGAATAAGAACCTTTCTGAGTTAGTTCAAATTTTGAACACTGCGGAAACTAATATCGTCAAGAAGAAAACCGATCAAGTGTTGATGGTTAACAAAGGGAAAGGTTTCAAGGGTAAGGGAAAGACGAAAATTGCTAATCCTAAGGCAAATGTTGCCAAACCCAAAGAGGGTGTCAAACCCAAAGAGGCTAAGCCCAAGTCCCAAGAGGACGCAGTTTGCTTCCATTGCAATGAGATTGGACATTGGAGGAGAAACTACTTAAAATACAAGGAAGCACTGAAGAAGAGCAAAGGTGTTGCTTCGAATTCAGGTATCTTTGTTATAGATATATTCCTATCTACTTCTAGTTCTTGGGTATTGGATACCGGATGTGGATCTCACATTTATTTAAATGTGCAGGGTCTAAAGAACAGAAGGATGCTTGAAGATGGAGAATGTGGACCTACGTGTGGGGAATGGAGCAAGAGTTGATGCATTAGCCGTAGGAACTTATGAAGTTACTTTACCTAGTGGAGTAATACTTGTTTTGAACAATTGTTATTACGTTCCAGCTTTAAGTAGGAATATTATTTCGATTTCATGTTTGGATAATGAAGGTTTTAATTTTCTTATATGTGATAAGAAGTTTTCTATTTACAAGAGTGATATACATTATTGTACTGCTATTTCATTCAATGGCCTTTATATCCTTGATGTTGAAAATAGTGATAATGATGTCTATAACATTAACAAGAAATCTAAACCCAATGATGTAAACCACACTTACTTATGGCATTGTCGTCTTGGCCATATAAATGAGAAACGCATTTCGAAACTCCACAAAGATGGATTTTTAGACTCACATGATTATGAATCATATGAGACATGCGAATCTTGTTTACTTGGCAAGATGACCAAGGACCCATTTACCAAAACTGGTGAAAGGGCGGGCGACTTATTAAGCCTCATACATACTGATGTATGTGGACCTATGAGTAGCAATGCTAGGGGAGGATTTCAGTACTTCATAACATTCACTGATGATTATAGTAGATTTGGATATGTTTATCTAATGAAACATAAAAGTGAATCGTTAGAGATATTTCGAATATTTCAAAATGAGCTGCAAAATCAACTTGGTAAAACTATTAAAGTACTTCGATCCGATCGAGGTGGCGAATATTTGAGCCAAGAATTTGACAGTCATCTTAAGAGTTGTGGAATCGTTTCAGAACTCTCTCCACCCGGAACACCAAAGTGGAATGGTGTGTCTAAAAGGAGGAATAGAACTTTGTTGGACATGGTTCGTTCTATGATGAGTCAAGTTGAGCTTCCTTTATCCTTTTTGGGGACATGCACTAGAAATTGCTACTTTCACTATAAACAAAGTTTCTACCAAATCAGTTCAAAAGACCCCATATGAGATGTGGCATGGAAGAAAACCTAGTTTGTCTTTCATGAAGATTTGGGGTTGCGATGCATATGTCAAGAAGTTAACTTCTGACAAGCTAGCACCTAAGTCTTATAAATGTGTTTTCGTGGGTTATCCTAAGGAAACCAAAGGATACTATTTCTACAACCGAAACGAGAACAAAGTGTTTGTTGCTCGAAATGGTACCTTCTTAGAAAAGGACTTTCTTCGCAAAGGAACCAGTGGGAGTAAAATAGATCTCGAAGAAATTTGAGAACCCGAAAACAACATTGAACCAATGGTAGAAACTGAACCAAGTTCACAAGGAGTTGTGGAACCGGTTCAAGATGCACAAGTCCTTCGCAGAAGTGGTAGGTCACGATCCGAACCCGAGAGATATGGATTTCTCATTACGGAAAGTGATGAAGTGGAGTTAATCGAAAATGATGAACCTACTTGCTATCAAGAAGCGATGTCCTCTCCTGATTCGGAAAAATGGCAAGAGGCCATGAAGTCTGAATTACAATCCATGGCTGATAATCAAGTTTGGAACTTGATTGATCCACCCAAAGGTGTAAAAACCATGGGGTGCAAATGGGTCTTCAAGAAAAAGATCGACATGGATGGAAAGGTGCACACCTATAAGGCTAGGCTTGTAGCTAAGGGATATAGGCAGATTCATGGTATCGACTATGATGAAACCTTTTCGCCTGTAGCTATGCTTAAGTCTATTAAAATTTTAATTGCCATAGCCGCATATTATGACTATGAGATATGGCAAATGGATGTCAAGACAACTTTCCTAAATGGGAAGTTACTTGAGGATGTATACATGATACAACATGAAGGTTTTGTCTGTCCAGAAAATTCTAACAAGGTGTGTAAGTTGCAGAGATCCATTTATGGATTGAAGCAAGCTTCTAGGAGTTGGAATCTACATTTTGATGAAGCAATCAAAGAGTTTGGCTTTATCAAGAACGAAGATGAGCCTTGTGTATACAAGAAAATTAGTGGGAGCGTAGCACTATTTCTAGTGTTGTATATCGACGATATCTTACTCATTGGAAATGACATTTCTGCACTACAGACTGTCAAGTCTTGGTTTAAAGATATGGGCGAAGCTGCATATATCCTTGGTATCAAGATCTATAGAGATAGATCTAAAAGGATGATTGGTTTAAGTCAAAGTACTTACATTGACAAGGTTCTTAGAAGATTCCAAATGAAAAATTCTAAAAGAGGAAACTTGCCAATGTTGTATGGTGTATCTCTTAGCAAGACTCAAAGTCCTAAGACTAATGATGAGCGAAAGAAAATGAATGGTATTCCATATGCTTCGGCAATTGGGTCTATCATGTATGCTATGTTATGTATTAGATCCGATGTCTCGTGTGCTCTAAGCATGACGAGTAGGTACCAATCGAATCCCGATGAACCACATTGGATAGCAGTCAAGAATATCCTCAAGTACTTACGAAGAACAAAGGATGTATTCTTGGTCTTTGGAGGAATGGAAGAAGATCTTGTAGTAAAAGGCTACATAGATGCTAGCTTCCAAACCGACAAAGATGATTTCAGATCGCAGACAGGATTTTTGTTTACGCTGAATGGAGGCACTGTCAGTTGGAAAAGTTCCAAGCAAAGTACCGTCGCTGATTCTATAACCGAAGCTGAGTACATAGCAGCATCTGATGCAGCTAAGGAAGCCGTTTGGATCAAAAAGTTCATTAGTGATTTGGAAGTCGTTCCAAGCATCAAAGATCCTATTGAACTTTATTGTGACAATAATGGTGCCATTGCACAAGCAAAGGAACCAAGGTCACATCAGAGATCCAAACACATACTTCGACATTTCCACATTATCCGAGAGATATGCGAAAGGGAAGACGTAAAGATATGCAGAGTAGACACTGATGACAACGTGGTGGACCCATTAACTAAGGCTCTCCCGTAAGCTAAGCATGATGGTCATGTTAGGTCCATGGGTATTCGATACATGGGAGATTGGTCCTAGTGCAAGTGGGAGACTGTTAGTGTTATTCCCTAGACCTATAGTTGATAGAATTATATGTTGACATTATTTATTATTATATGAAAAGTTTATTATTTGATTATTATATGTTTTGCATATTTATTTGTAATAATCTTCGTTCCTAATTATTAAGTGAATAATTAGTATAAATGTTAATGGATAATCATATGATGATTATATGTATAGAGATGCACATTAAATTTATGGGTACTTGTTAGTGAACAAGTGACTGGACTTGACCCGTATGAGATTTATGTCATGGTCAAATGTCATAATTAAATCTCATATGGTCACTTCATTTAGTCCCTAGACCTGAGATTATCATGAACTTATATATGATGAAAGTTATGTTGGATTTTAGTCAAACGATATCTTAACACAATATCTATAAAGGCTATCTTTGGCATGATCGGATTCATGATGGGAAGGATGATAAGTCAAGATGTAATTTGTCCCTCGAAAGAGAGAGATGTTTTGCTTGGGCCCCTTGATGAGTGATAATGATGAAAGTGTATGGCCATACCCCAATGTGATTGGATTATCATTATATTCAAGATCGAGAAAGCATTGAACAAATACAAGTTGACGTGGACCACGACTTGTGTTCAATATGACATCGTGAGACAAAGGGAGAAATGGAAGTGTACCGTTGGAAACGTGAAATCTTACGTTATATTATTTGGGTAGACATAATGGCTTGCTAGAGTCCACTTATGTTTTATGAGGATCGATATGATCGAGCTCATTGCCAACATAATATAATCCTATTAGGTCACACACAACTAGAATGAATTGGTTAAACCAAAGGAAGAAAATTGAGAAGTCCAGATATGGCATAAGACTTCGCGCGACAGATCCTGCCCATAGGGCTCGACTGGTCGTGCGACATAACTTGCCACAAGGTGGTTTACAGACAATTTCCTAATTTGATTAGGAAACAAATATTAATACTAATTAGTATAAATATGAGGTCTTTGAAACCCTAATGGCCTAGCCGAATTTCTGAAAGGAAAATCACAACAAAAGGTTTCTCAATATTCTCTCTAAAATTTAAAAGATCTAGCAATCATCAAGAATTGTTCTTGGTTCATTCAAAGGTGTGGATACTACTAGAGGTTCTTCGCTCGTACGACGATCAAGGCCTAGAGTTCAAAGTTTGTGATTCAAAATCACATTGATTAATTGTTCGATAGCTCAAGAACGGAAAGCAATTAAGGTTGGTTAATTCTATCTCATAGGAATTCAATTTAATTGTATAGAACGGATCTTAGGGCTCTTGGGTTTTGTGTTATTAGATGCTTAATTCCGCTGCGCATGGACCCATAAAACCCAACATGAGATGACCTTGTTCGGTATGCCGTATCGGCATATGATGTTTCCTTTGAAGAATTGGGTGACTTTCTTGGAAGTCAGCACCTTGTAGGACTTGGCTTTGATCCATTTTTTGAAGTAGTCGATGGCTACCAAGATGAACTCGTGGCCGCTGCTGCCGGGCGGAGCGATCTTCCCGATGATGTTGATTCCCCAAGTAGTGAAAGTCCAGGGAGTGGTCATGCAGTAGAGATCATGAGGAGGAAGATGGTTAAGGTTGGAGAATCGCTGGCATTTGTCGCAGCTTCTGACGAAGTGGATGCAGTCGGCTTCCATGGAGATCCAGTAGCCCATTCAAAGAATTATCTGCATCAGGGCTCGAGCGTTCATGTGGGGACCGCAAGCCCCATTGTGGACTTCGTTCATGAGTTCAATTGCCTTTTCCTTGCTGATGCAGCAGAGGAGCGATCCTTAGTAGCACTTCTTGTATAGCATATCCCCAAGGATGACAAAGTGAAAGGCAAGGCATTTTAGGGCCACAATGCTCTTGACTTTGATTCCTTATTTGTATTTGCCTTCCTCATTCATGAAAGATGTTTCCTCGCTTTTGAGGTATTGGTAGATTTGGTTGTACCACGGCTCGTTGATCGGCTCGGCCTCTACCTCGATTTCACAGTAGTAGACAGGAATTTCCTTCCTTCCTACATTGAATGGCTTTATCGCCTTCCCTTCGGGGATCTCTACGAGTGAAGCCAAGGTGGCTAGGGAGTCTGCAAACCGATTCCGGTCTCTTGGCAAGTAGTAGAAGGTGACCTCCTTGAATTGTGCGATAAGTCTTCCATGTAGGCATGGTATTTTTGCAAGCCCAGATCTATCGTTTTCCACTTATTGGAAACTTGATTGATTGATGATCAGGTCTAAGTCCCTAGGGGGTTGTTAAGGCGGTTTTCTCTTGGTCTTCTTCGGCCATCTTGATTTAATTGTAGCCGGCGAAACCGTCCACGAAGGACTTAACCTCGAAATTGGCCATAGTGTCGACCAACATGTCTAAGTTTGGCAGTGGAAAGTCATCCTTGGGACTTACTTTGTTGAGATCTTAGAAACCCACGCAGTAGCGTACTTTCCCATTCGCCTTGGTGATCATGACTATGAAGACAACGCGGAGCATCTTCTCGATCTCTTCTTTGACCTGTAAGGACCATTTTGGCTTGATCTGGTGCAGTTTCTGCTTGTTGGGCTTAGCCTCAGGATTCAGGGGAATCCGATGTTCCACTATGGCTGGATCTAGGCCGGGTATGTCTTGGTAGGACCAAGCGAACACATCCAAGAATTCTTTGAGCAGAGCAGTCAATTTTTCTTGCTTAATGCCAATGAAGAAACTTCCGATTTGCGTCACTTTAGGGTCTTCAGCAGTCCCTAAATTCACCTTGGTTAAAACCTCCTCGGTAGCTTGGGCCCGGTTTTCCTCTCGTTTGACAACATGCTTAAAGATTTGCTTAATGTATTGTTCGTTTAATGTGTCTGTGTCTTTATCGAGTGAATCATTTTTAACCGTTTTTGATTTGTTAGTTAATTTATCATTCGTTAAAGATGCAATAAGGGGATACTCGGAAAGGTCGAATTTTTCATTTAATGCAAAGGGGAATACATTGTTGGCTATGAACTCATAATCGTCCGACATGAGTCCATCAGATGACTCGAGAGACTCGAATTCAAATACAACAGACTTGAAGCTAGACTTTGTTTCGAACCTAGACTCTAGGAGGCAAGGGGTTAGACCAAGCTTTTATATCATTTCCTCCTGGCTGACCACAGGCCCAGAGAAGGTGGTCCAGTTCTTTAATGGCATTGTGGATGGGCTTGAGAGGATGCGAGGGTCGAAAGGCTTCGCGCTGTTGTCCCCAATCACTGCTACCACAGAGTTATCAGAAACAAAATCAATCAAGTCTGGTATTTCTGTTTCTTCGCTGAAAAGCTGTTGTAGCAAAGGCTCATTCCAGGCATCTTCGGTGGAGTTTTCCTTTCTTGCTTTGGGCATTGTTAGTTCAAACACCGACTCATCCCTCTTGTTTGCGGCAGGAGTGGTGACAAAAAGTTTTTCGAACTCCTCTACCAAAGAAGGGGTTTTCCCGAACCAAAATTCATTGTGAATAGTGGTGGCTGTGGGTCCCGATAGGGTTGGTGCGTCGAGCAATGCTCTTCGGTTAGGGTTTGGCTCGAGGCCTCTGAACTTCTCAAGGTTTTTTTGAAGCTTTTCCCATTTTTCTATTGTTGCCGACCAACCTTGTCTGGTGTCGATGGTCTCTGTCCTCTTCTCTGTGTCTTCGTTCAAGTAGCGGGTCTTCTTTGTGAAGTATCGGGTCATATCGAAGCTGTAGGTACGAAGGTCGGAGGTTGCGTACGAGCCTCTCTTGTCAACAACTGGGCCCTTTCCTCGTGCAGCCTTTCTGTCTTCTGCTACGTCTTTGGGAGTCGGAACATACCCCAGGCCACTACGGGTGGTTTGGGCTTTCAACTGTGAACCTTGTCAGCATCATGCCTTCGTCGTCATGCTTGATTTCCAGGACCGGGATGCCATTTGTGTTGGTCCCTTTTGTGGTCGCACTGTCCTCGTAAATGGTGGTGAGATCGCTTCCTTGAACGAATTTCACACATTGGTGTAGAGTAGATGCCACCCCATTTATTTGGTGCAACCAAGGCCGGCCCAAGACGGCGGTAAAGGTGATCGGGATGTCAATGATCTGGAAGTCTGTCGGTATCACTTGCTTTTCGAACCATAGATTCAGAGTGGCTACCCCCAAGACTGAGCGGGACGTTGAGTCATAAGCTTTAATCGTCTGAGTTGAAGGCTTTAGATCGGTTGGCTTTATTCCTAACAAATCCATCATCTTGGCAAGGAGGACATTCAAGGCCGATCCTCCATTTACCAAGACACGAGGAAGGCGACGCTCGTCAAGCTGAATAGTGATGTAGAGGGGCTCATTATGGTTAGCCCCAAACTTTGGCAGGTCGAGCTCAGTGAAGGTAATGATGTTACCGTAGTGAACATTGCCGATCATCTAGACCGCTTCGTCCGGGGTTACGTTGATTGGAACCATGGTTCGGGCTAAGCTTTCTTCCAGCTTGAGCTTGTGAGGATAGGAGGAAGTGAGTAGGGACCAAAGGGATATATTGGCTTGAGTGCGCTTGAGCTGGGTCAAGATCGGGTCTTCTGCCTTCGGGTCAAGCGCCTCAGCTTCCTTGGCCTAATGGCCCTTCTCAGTTCGAGGCTCAGGCATTGCTGGCCTTTTGTCTGTCCTTGGAGGATTTGTCAGGATCTGGCCAGAACGAGTCAGTACATTTACTTCCGGATTTATTCCTCCTTTACTTGTTTCCCCCAATTCCGTCATGGGAGGGACTTGGTAAGCGTACGACCATGCATTGCACCTCAGTTCGTTCACTGTTATTGCTTTTGTTGGGGATTTGACGGCTGCTTTGATGTCCTCCCAAGATAAAGATTGGGGTGTCACAACATTCGGGCTGTTGGTTGCTGGGCGGAGTTCATCCCAACTTATCATGGAGCAAAAATGATCTTGAGCTGAGTTGGGCTGAGGAGATTTGCTAGAATAAATGACATAGTAGTCAAATTTTCGGATGGTTCCCCGAGGGTTCCCATTGTGGGATCACCAGCTTCATACCTCTTCCTTAGATTTTGTTGGGAAGAGGATTTCCTTCTTCTTGGGGGACGGTCCTCATTTATTTCATCTTGGAAATCCGCATCTAGACAAGCGGGGCAGTCGCAAACATCCCACCAAATGTGTTTGATAGTTTGCGCTGGGTTTGGAACCTTGGGGCATAGGCTCGATAAGTCCTTCCCTAGCGGGCATTGGGACTTCAGGTTGCGGCTGCGGGGCTCGCACAGAAGCACAGGATTGGATCCCGGGGGATAATGAGAGACGTTAGGAGCTGAGTGAGCGGGCACGTCTTTGTTTTTCACGGGATCCCCAGTCGGTTGGGGGATTGCCAATGTTCCGAAATGACGCATGGCATTTTCGATCCAGGCCTGCTGCTCGCCTTGGCGTTTCTCAAGAGCCCTAACAGCTAGCCATACTTCTTCCATCGTTTGGAAGTAGGGCTGTTAACAAGTCGGGTTCGAACGAGTTTTCTGTGTTCGAGCTCGTTTGATAGTTATCGAGTTCGAGTTCAATCGGTGGTTCGAACTCGAGCTCAATCGAGTTCGAGTTGTTCGCGAGCTACTCGCGAGCTTCTAGAGTCGATCTCGATTTCGAGCTTAACTGATCCGAGTTCGAGTTTGAGCAATTTTCGAGCTTAACAAGTTTATTTCGAGTTCGAGTTGTTATCGAACTCGAGTTCAAACGAGTCAAACTCGAGTTTTGAGCCTTTTTTACATAATAAATGAATTCTGGGCCTTGAATTGTTAGTGGGTTTTTTTGCTGATGAGATGAAGCTTACTAAATTTAAACAATAATTTGGTGACGTATAAATTCCATTAAACCACCAGAAGTTATTAAAAAAAACTACTCCCTCCATCTCGAAAAGATCTTTCCGTTTAATATTTTGGGTTTGTCCCGGAAAAATACTCCCATTTCTAAATAAGGAAGTAATATTAGTGCAACTTCACTAATGTACAAGCAAATAAAACACATCCTTAATATCTATACAAAATGTACAATGAAAAAATCATTTCGGGACGGAGGGAGTAGTAAAAGTTCTTTTGAAAAAAAAAAACCTCTTTTACATAAATAAGTATATACTTTAGTTTGTTTAGTTTTTTTCTAACTTTTTTTATATAACTTTTTTAAAAAAAAAAACTTTCCTACCAAAAAAAGTCTGAAGAGGTTTTCTTTATCCAAAAATAAAATAAAAAATAGTATAAAAACTAAAGGGTATTGTCTGTCCTTCTTTTCTTTAATATACTTTAATTTGTTTAGTTTTTTTCTAACTTTTTTTATATAACTTTTTGAAAAAACTTTCCCAACTAAAAAAAGTCCAAAATAGTTTTCTTTATCAAAAAAATAATATATATATATATATATATATATATATATATATATATGTGTGTGTGTGTGTGTGTGTGTGTGTGTGTGTGTGTGTGTGAAATCAATGTATAAAATAAAAAATCAAGTTACTGACGAGCTTCACTAGTCGAGTTCGAGTTTGAGCTGATCACAAACAATGAAAAATTCGATCTTTTATCGAGTTTATCGAGTCGAGTTCGAAGCGAGCTTTGTCGAGCTCACGAGTCGAGCCTATTAGACTTGAAAATTTCACGAGTTAAAATTCTTGTTCGAGCTCAAGCTCATTTGAGTCGAGTTTTTTCGAGTCGAGCTCGAGCTGCTCGGTTTGCATAACAGCCCTATTTGGAAGTTTCCGGGAGCAAAGTCCCATTTCCTCTACTGTTATCTGTCGACCCTGTCATGGGAGGGTAACGGACTGTTCAGACTGCTGAACCGGAAGGGCTGTCGGACCTTGTGACCTCAATACTGAAAAGACGGAACCCGGGTACTCTCAACCACTCTCGGTTCGCTGGTGGGGGTGAAAGGTAAGGTTTAGACTCAGGAGGGCCTTTTGGATGGAGGGGAAATGTTCATGCGACATGCAATTTCCTTTTTATTTTATTATTTTTCTTGTTGTTTTAATTTACTTAAAACATGTTTTCTTAGAATCCTAAAAGGATTGGAAAAGATTGCTCTTCTTTTTCGCAACTATTCTAGATCTTGGGTCAGTGGAATCCGTCACTACGGCTATAAGCCCCTCGTTTTGCACCTGTATTTCGACCTCCCAAGGTGGACAGCCCTGGGCAAGGGTCCTATAGGGCAAGCGGTTTCCACCGGCCAAAAGAAAAACGAACCTAAGGATCGAGCCAGTCATGTTCGTTTTAATGTGTCTGCCATGGGAGTAGTGAACGTAGCCAGTACCTAAGTCAAGATCGGGTCAAGAATTCGGTATGACCTCTCTTTACCTTGCTTGTGCAAGGGATTTATGACTTTAGGTTTTGGCTAGGTTGTATTGTCATGGATGACGTATTAAAGGCTTGATGACATGGTGTCATGTGGGCATGTACGTATATCTGGTACGGATCATTGTCTAAGTATAGCTTTAGAAATCAAGATCGGGTCAAGATTTTAGCATGACCTTTCATCGTCTTGCTCTCGCTAGAGATCTTGATTTCTAAGCTTTGACTTAGATAATGGTCGACATGGAATATGTATCCAGGATTTATGACACGAACTGGATCAAAAACCAACCAAGTCTTGGACAGAGTGTGACTCAATAGTGCATGGTTGACACTGGCTAGGATGGGAAGTTTGGTATGATCTCGTGCGTGCTCGAAAGGCATAGGAACACCAATCGAACTGCATCTGAGACCATCCCGGGTTTGGGGTTGTAGTGTGCAGTGTACAGGATAAGAGTGCGCGTAGTGTGCGGTCACTAAAATTCTTTTTCTGAGTAAAACATAAAGTTTTGCAGAATGTGTTTTAAAAGTATGTACACAAATATATTATGATGCATTTTTTATATTTTTTTAATATGCAAAAAAAGTAAAAATCATACACACACACACACACAACAGTTAAAGAAAGGGTAAAAATAAAACTTTGACCCTCATCATTGTTTTTAAAAATCTTTTTTTTTTATTTAAGAATTTTTAAAGAAATTTTTTCCCAGCGGAGTCGCCAACTAAAATTACCTGATCCGCGTGTGCGGGCGGCATCTTGCGTTTTCGAAAAGTGTGTAGAGTCGCCATGACGTTTTTGTTATATCCCAAAACATTGAAAAAAGACTGTTTCGTTGTGTGATGAGATTTTGAGTTCGGAGGTCAGGTTACGCCTCGGGAAGAGAATTTTGAGCTCACCCGAGTCGCCTCATTTTCATGAGTCTTTTTGTACCCTTCATTCTTTAAAAGTTGTGTGTGTGTTAAAAATGTATTTTTGAAAATAATGTCTACATTGTAGACGGTGTATTTAAACAGAAAGATTTAAATACTGAAACTAATTAAATGAGATTCGAAAGGAGATCTTACCAATATTGGTTTGCGTCTATCTTCCTCGGGGAAATGTGGTTGATTTAGGACGTCGGGGGTCGATCGGGACGGACTGGGATTGCCTCGGGATGGACCAAGATTGCCTCGGGAGGGCTTCGGGATGCCTCGAGATGGATCGAAAGGGCTTCAAGACGGACCGGGATTGATCGGGATTGCCTCGGGAGGGCTTCAGAGCGCCTCGGGATGGCTCGGGAGGGCTTCGAGAAGGACCGGAAGAGCTTCGGGACAGACCGAAAGGGCTTGGGGACGGGCCGAGATTGACAGGGATTGCCTCGGGAGGGATTCGAAGCGCCTCGGGATGGCTCGGGAGAGCTTCGGGACAGACCGGAAGGGCTTCGGGATGGAACGGGATTGCCTCGGGAGTAGAGCTGTCAAGTTGGGACGGTCCCGTCGGGACGTCCCGTCCCACCATACAAATGGGACGGGATGGGACGGAATATTTTAGTCCCGTCCCGTTTCATCCCGTCTCGTCCCGTTCCCGTCGCAGGACAACATAGTGCTGTCCCACCCATCCTGTCCTGTCCCGCGACGTTCAAGTTGAAAGGCTTGCTATGTTGCTGATTACTGATGAGGCCCTTGTCCTTGCCTTGACTCGGCCTTGGCCGTGGCCTTGGAGGACTTATCCCACATTGAAACAAAGAGAAAGTAAATTGTGCCTTGGCCTTGGCCTTGGCCTTGCCTTGGCTCGGTCTTGGCCTTGCCTTGGCTCGGCCTTGGCCTTGGAATTGGCCGGCCATGGCCTTGGTCGTGGCCTTGGAGGTTTATCCCACATCAAAATAATAACAAACTAAAATGTGGCATGTGGCTATATATATGAGGCTTTGGCCGTGGCCTTGGGATAGCAAGTATTAATCGGCCGTGGCCTTGGGTTTGGCCGGCCTTGGCTGTGGCCTTGGGCATCCCGCCTAGTCAACGCCTAATCTTTCCTAGTCAATGGGTCCCGCATTGTCCCGCGTTCCGCAGTAGATTTGGGACGGGACGAAATATTTTAGTCCCGTCCCGTTTCGCCCCGTCGCATTCCCATCACGGGACAACTTAGTTTCATTTCGTCTCGTCCCATCCCGTTATCCCGTATTGATGGCTCTACTCGGGAGGGCTTCGGAGCGCCTCGGGAGGCCTCGAGAAGGACCGAAAGAGGCCGAAATGGCTCAGAATTGTGCTCGAAGGTCGGGGGAGGTAGGAGAGAGTTGAGGTGTAAATGAAATGGGAGGGGGCCCTCTATTTATAGGGCCAAGAAAATTGCAAAAGTGTCCGCACAGACTCTTCTGTAATTACATTTTTTTGGTTTTTTCGGATTTGAAGGTGCTGGCCAATTCCATGATTAAGATGCAGAGGGATCAACAGCTCATCGCTTCTTGGCTTGAAAACATCTCACCATTGCGCGCAAGGAACCTCAACTTCGACACCACCGAAGGATCTACGCTTCAGAGTGAATTTATCCCAATGGGTGGTCCGCCTCAAACTCATCAGTCGACATCCTTAATGATGTCGACATCCTTGCCCGGGGACACCCTAATGACGCCACATATAGCAGGATTTTCCCCGTTCATCCCATTCATTGACAACACCACTGTCACAACTACCACGGACAACTCTGGTTTGATGAATAATCTTTTCAATAATAATAATACTTTCAATCGTATTCCTATGGCTGACCCTTCTGCAGGAAACCCACAAGCTAAGCAGATGCAGGATCTCAGGGAGCTAATAATGAACGTGCCAGGCATAACTCCTCCAATCCAACCAGTAACTTAGAACTGCTACAATCAGTCCCGGTTTGTCCCAGCAATTGCAAATGTCGACATCCCGAAGCATTTCAGTGTTCCATCCATGAAGTTGTATGACGGCAGCACAGATCCAGAGGAGCACGTCGCCCACTATCAAGAGAAGATGGACATAGTGCATATCCCACTTCAATTCAGGGAGGCTTGCCTGTGCAGAGGATTTGGATCGACCTTGGTTAGACCAGCTCTTAAGTGGCTGATAGGCTCAATTGGCTCGTACGCCCAGCTTATCAACATGTTCTATAATCAATTCTCATGCAGTCGGCAATTCAAGAAGCTGACAAGTGACCTCTACAATGTGACCCAGCAGCCTAATGAGACTCTGAAAGAATATGTCCACCGTTTCAATAAAGAAGTGTTAGAAATTCCCAATCTTGACATGTTGACAGCCACAGAAGCATTCAAAATGGGGCTGAAGAAGGATTCACAGAACTATCAAGATTTGGTGATGACTCCTTGTAAACGGTTGGAAGAAGTCAGGAGCAGGGCCCTGAGATTCATAAGGTTGGAGGAAGATGAGCTACGAAGGTCGAAGTCCTCATCCAAGTTGTCGACATATGACAATCCAGACAAGAAGACCGAATCATCCCACTGTAGGAACAACCGATCCAATCCTTATCCGAGAATTGACAACAGCAAAATTAATTCAATAGAGGGTGAGGATGAAGATAGCGATAATGTGCCTAACATTTCTGATTATTGTTTTTCTGTTGACATTTCAGGTGTACTCTGTGCAATGGGCAACTTGGGGGACAAAGCAAGATGGCCAAAGAAGACAGATAAAACCACGGGATGGCGTGACAAGTCAAAGTGGTGTGCCTACCACGAGGACTTTGGGCATGTTACAGAAGATTGCATCGCACTAAGAAAGGAGATCAGCTATTTGCTCTCAAAGGAACATCTCAAGGAATTGCTGGGATCCAGAAAGAAGAAGGCAGAAAATGCAGAAGCTCAAGCTCCACATGAAGTTGAAAGACCATTCTCTCCTCCAGCATCACTAAAGGTGATCAATTTTATTAGCGGAGGGTCAGAAATTTGTGGCACATCCTATTCTGCCGCGAAGCGACATGCCAAGGAGTTGAAGGAAGATAAGCCAGAAAGACCACCCAGGATGTCGACACCTTGCCAGGAGCCAATATCCTTTGATGAGAATGATCGAGATAATTTGATAGAACCCCATCATGATGGCCTAGTCATTTCTTTGCAGATCGCCAATTGTACCATCAGGCGTATCCTGGTCGATGGGGGCAGCTCTGTCAATCTCATTATGTTGAGCACCCTTAAGGAGATGAGCATCCCAGAATCGGAGATTGTCAAGAAATCCTCAGTGTTGGTAGGCTTCAGTGCCGAAGTCAAAGAAACAGTGGGAGAAATAAAGCTTCCAATCTACTCAAAAGGACTCAACACCATGGAGCGGTTCTGCGTAATTGATTGTGCAACATCTTACAATGTTATTCTTGGAAGGCCTTGGATTCATGGAATGAAAGCCGTACCGTCAACATACCATCAGTGCGTGAAGTTCCCAACACCCTGGGGTGTCGAAAAAATATACAGTGATCAGCAGGTGGCCAAGGAGTGCTATAAGACTTCGATGAAGGCGTCGACATCTCCCAAACAAGCATAGCAATTACAGAAGAAAGTACGTGAAGTCCTGGAAGCTAGGGAGAACGATGTGAAAGAAGTATTACTAGACCCTTCCAATCCAGACATCAAGGTACTTATTGGCAGTAATATCCCACAAGATATAGAAGAAAAACTTGTGGACCTGTTAAGAAGCAGAACGAAGAGCTTTTCTTGGAAGCATGATGACATGACCGGCATCAGCAAAGATGTCATCACCCACAAACTCAACATTGATCCTAGTTTCAAGCCAGTGCACCAGAATCGTAGGAAGTTTGCAAAAACAAGGAACCAGATAATCAAGGAAGAAGTAGAACGTTTACTCAAAGCCAACATGATACGAGAGGTAGATTATCCAAGATGGTTAGAGAACGTAGTTGTGGTCGAGAAGAAGAACGGGAAATGGCGAGTCTGTGTTGACTTCACCGACTTGAACAAAGCCTGTCCCAAAGATCCTTTCCCATTGCCTTACATAAATTCGTTGGTTGATGCCACTTCTGGACACGAGCTCCTCACTTTTATGGATGCATCCTCAGGATTCCAACAAATACAGATGGAGTCATCTGATCAAGAGGACACCGCCTTCATAACGCCCACAGGTATCTATTGTTATATTGCTATGCCTTTTGGACTAAAAAATGCAGGTGCAACATATCAGAGGCTCGTCAACAAAATGTTCAAAGACCAGATTGGGGACATAATGGAGGTGTATATCGACAATATGGTAGTGAAATCCAAGAAAGCTGAAGATCACATAAGCCACCTATCTCAAGCCTTTGACATCTTGGATTGTTTCAATATGAAACTTAATCCAGCGAAATGCAATTTTGGTATGAAGGCAGGGAAGTTTTTGGGTTACATGGTAACTAAAAGAGGCATTGAAGCTGCCCCAGAACAGATTCGTGCCATTATCAACCTATCTTCACCTCAATCTGTCAAAGACGTCCAGAGATTGACAGGGAAGATTGCTGCACTCACCAGGTTCATTTCAAAATCTTCTGACCGATGCAAACCTTTTTATGACATCCTAAGAAAGAACAAGAAGTTCCAGTGGGAAGATCAGCATGAACAAGCCTTTCAAGAGCTCAAAAGTTACCTGTCGACACCTCCCTTATTGGCCAAACCTCAGGAGGACGAACACCTTTTCATTTACCTAGCAAAGGTCGAAGCGCTGTAAGTGCAGTCCTGATGACAGAACGAGATGGTATTCAGCAACCCATCTACTATATAAGTAAGACACTTTTAGATGCGGAGACCAGGTATTCTCATTTACAAAAATTAATTTTGGCTTTGATAACTGCATCTATTAAATTAAGGCACTATTTTGAAACACATACTATAATTGTGCGTACTAACTATCCTATTAAGAATGTTATGAGAAAATCAGAGATGTCAGGTCGAATGGCTAAGTGGTCCGTACAATTAAGCACTTACGACATCAAATATGAGCCCAGAACAACAATAAAATCTCAAGCTCTAGCTGATTTTGTGGCTGACTTTAGTCCAACAATGCAACAAGAAGTGGAGTTGGAGGTTCAGCAACTTCAAGATGATGACATCCTGAAAATATGGACACTTTACACAGATGGTGCTTCCAACATGAGAGGCACAGGACTCGTAGTTGTACTAAAATCGCCACAAGGGGACATAATACCACAATCTATCAGTTGCAGTTTTAAGGCCACTAATAATGAAGCAGAATATGAGGCATTAATTGCAAGTTTAACAGCGGCCCAGGACCTAGATGTCAAGCACATTCGGGTGTTTATGGATTCTTTGCTAATTGTTAACCATTACAACAGACCCTACATAGCAAAAAATGCAAAGATGACGACATATTTGGAAATTGTAAAAATTCTGGTGGCCAAATTCAAAACATTTACTTTGGAGCAGGTTCCACGTGAGGAAAACTCTCAAGCAGATGCCCTGGCAAACTTAGGTTCAGCCTTCAAAAGCATTTCACAGACAAGTATCCCAATTGTGCATGTCAACATCCCAGCAATTGATCGTCTTGAGCTGTTCGTTCTAGATGTCGACATCCCTACCACTCCAGCAGTAACTTCCTGGACAGCTCCTATTATCAAGTATCTCCTAGATGATACGATCCCATCTAAAGAGAAAAATGCTCGAGCATTCAGGGTAAGATCATCTAAATATTTACTTATTGATAACTTTTTGTTTAGGAAATCTGCTGCAAGTCACTACTTAAGGTGCCTAGAAGCAGACCGAGCCCATCAGGTTTTGAAAGAGCTGCATGAAGGGAAGTGTGGAAATCATACCGGGGGCAGAAGCCTGTATACCAAGGCCCTAAGAATGGGCTATTTTTGGCCCACAATGCGAAGAGACGCTGCAGAATATGAAAAGAAGTGTGACTCCTGTCAACGACATGGTGACATACTACATCAACCAGTCGAATTGCTACATCCTATCCTGTCGCCATGGACATTTATGATTTAGGGAATGGACATCGTAGGAAAATTACCTAGGGCCCCAGGAGGAAGAGTATTTCTATTAGCCATGACAGACTATTTTTCTAAATGGGTAGAAGCTGAAGCATACGTGCAAGTCCGCGACAGGGAAGTTATCTCTTTCATAAAAAGAAACATATTCAGCAGGTTTGGGATATCTTCAGAGATAATTTGTGATAACGGCTCCCAGTTCATTAGTAGGAAAACACAAGATTTCTTGACAAGTTAGGGAGTCAAGATGGTGACATCTTCACCTGTTCACCCTCAAGTGAATGGACAAGCATAATCCATCAATAAGATTATCATAAGCAACTTAAAAAGAAGACTGGACCAAAAGAAAGGAAAATGGGAAGAAGAGTTACCAATGGTTTTATGGGCTGACAGGACGACATCTAAGAATGCTACTGGCCAGACTCTCTATTCACTAGTATTTGGGACAGAATCAGTCATTCCAGCAGAAGTTCTCGTACCTACAGCCAGATACGGTTTGTTGACACCTGAGCATAATAAGGACATCTTGACACATGACTTGGATACCTTAGACGAGCTAAGGGACATGACCAAAATTCGGATGGCAGCATATCAACAAAGGGTAGCCAGGTCTTACAACAAAAATGTAAGGGTTAGAAGGTTTCAAGTGGGAGACTTAGTTCTACGAAAGGCATTCCAAAATACAAAGGAACTCAATGCAGGCAAGCTTGCCCCAAAATGGGAAGGACCCTACCTGATTGATGCACAGGCCGGGAAAGGAGCATATCGCCTGTCAACCTTGGATGGCCAAATGATCCCACGGAGTTGGAACGCCATTCACCTTAAAAGGTATTACATCGAGACAATGCCTTCCTAAATCTCACCTCATCTCAGGTATGGGCAATCCTCTATTGAATAAGAGTAACCTTTCATTTTCCTATTTTTTCATTTTGCTTTACTTCAAAATAAGATGTCACTAACCCAACCTGTGGAGGGGAGTCAACATAGTTGACGTCCATCTCTAACATGTCTCTGTCTTGCAAGATGTTGACACATGAGAATGGGGACATGTCGAAAGTACTCAAGTCAAAAGGACAACGAATTCTCCTCCGTAAGAGACTGGCCATCTCTTCTAAAGTAAAGGTACACAATCCCTTCTAAGGTTTAAAGAGTTAATTACCTCTTTCTTGAGATGTTAGGTTACCACACCTTTGCCTGGAGCGCAAGTTATCTCTTTAATTGAGGTGTGGGGTGGCCCTATATGAGTAAACTTATATAGCTTACCCATTCCCACTCAGTTAAATGATTGATCTTATGTTTTATTCTTGTGGTTATGACATGTATGTGTCATCTTAAGTATCTACTGTTTTTGACATACTATCATGTCACCTTACAAAATTAACATGTGATCATCCAAAGAAAACTTCATCAAAAGTATACCAAGCCTTGAAATGCTTGAAAATTATCAAACCATAGTTTTTCTAAAAAATAGCTACCATAAGAACATTCCTAAAAGTTAAGGCAGTATGCCAACATCCAAGTTACTAAAGCTAAAAAGCAAAAGTGTTGAACCAACCCAACACTTGAAATAAATTGTCTTCGGTCCTTATGGACCTATTACAAACCAAGCAAAATAAAATTGTTTTTGGGATTCCACCCTTAAATTCAAAGCAAAAGAACCAAAGTTTTTACCTTTTTTCACTTAGCAGCAGCCTCAGATGGTCCTGTGGGAGTAGCATCTCCGGCATCAGTCTCTCCAGTTTTAGTTTCTCTTCCTGCCACGGTGTCTTTGGGGCTGGATGTCACCTCTCCCTCATCCACTGGCTCACCTGTCAGTTTGGCTAAATGGGCATACTCCTTGTTAATGTCCCAATTCTGAGATTTCCCATCTTGGAACTCCTTTATCATCTTGATCCTACTTTGAAAAACAATCTTTGCAGCCGCAATTTTGCAGGAATCCCTTACTTCAGCAACCTCCTTAAGATGGTCACCTTCGCTTTTTGCCAAGCTTTCTAGAAGATCCTTCACAGTCCTCTCTTGCTCCTCTAGAATCTTCACTTGCTTTTCTAAAGTTTTCTCATATGCCTTCACCTTGTTTTCCAGCAAAATTTTTTCTTTCTTAGCCAAAGCTGCATCTGTTTTGGACTTCTTCTTAAACACCTCATGTTCCTTCATCAAGTCTTCCACATATCCCATCGCATGTGACATAAATAGTTGATATCAAAGAATATTATGGAAGCTTAAGATCGCTCAAAGTTTAATTAGTAACATCTTACCCCAGCTTCAAAGCTCATACACTTCGTCTTAAATTCCCCCAAAGGCAGTCCTTCAAATACGTCAACAACTTCAATCACCTCCTCTTGAATGGCCTTCCTCTTTTTCACCCTAGAGCCAATACCCGCGCTCTCCTCTAGTACAGGGATTTTCTTGGGAACCGGTGGTGGCTTCATCTCTATCTTGGGGGAGAATCTCCAAACATGGCATCAATATCATCAAGATCAAAGTCTGACCCCGAGACAACTGGCTTACAAACTGCACCAACATATGAAGAATGTCAAAAAGTATTACGCATTAGATTGATGAAACAGAATAAGGAGACAACATGCTTACCTGTCGACATGATAACAGAGGACGATGCTTTATTGTCTTCCTGAACAACCAAAGGTGATTCCAACAGACCTCTAGGTGATCTCTTGTCCAAAGGCAGGCTGAAGAATTCTTCAAGTTTTGCTAAGGTATTCTCCGCCGGTGGGAAAAGCTCTCCCCAATCAATATCTGCAAAAAGGTAAGAAAAATTACGATTTCAGTTTATCTCAAAAGCAAGAAATCACAAAGTCAGAAATTGAAGTACCTCCCTTATTCCATTCACTTGGTATTTCATCCCCTCCTTCAATGGATGCCCTATCAACAAAGAAAAATCTATTTTTCCATTCCCTATCGCTTGAAGGCGTAGTGCTCATTAGGGAACTCCTACCCGATCTCTTCTTAAAAAGATACCTTTTTGACCCAAAAGGTTGAAAATCATACGAGTAAGCTATTTCATGAAGCCCTAGGTTTAGACCGTTTTCCCTGTTAACTTTGATTACAAAGGCAAAAATTCTCCAAGCCATAGGCATTAATTGGGGGTAAGCAAGTTGGGTCTTTTGAAAAAATTCGAAAACCAAAGAAGGGAAAGGATAACTAAACCCTAGAAGGAAGGGGTATTCGAGAAAACAAACCCATTTTTTGGAAACCAAATCAGCCCTAAGGTTGACGGAGAAAGGGTGAAAGATAGCACCTTTCGGGAAGTAACATTGTCGTTTTAGCGACTCAATCTGGGCGTCGCTGAACACACATGTCTCCTCGTCTGGCTTAGCAAGGAGATTTTCACACGCGAAATCCTCAAAATCAATCTCTATGGGACCTTGCGGAAGCGGCGCACTCTTGATTTTGGAAGAACTCCATCTAGTCCTACCCATGTTAACAAGCAAGCAAGAAAAGAAATCAATGGAGTCAAGGAAGGAAAGCAAGAGCGGAGAGTTTACCTTACAGAGAACGCCGTGGTGAGAAGAGACAATTTGGAAAGTTTGAGAAGCTTTTAAAAACCACCGGGCAGTTGTTTAAATTGAAAAGGGTTCTAATTTCAAAAAACCGCTTTTCCCTAAATTAACTCCCCAACCGTCCAATTGCTCCACGTATCATTATGGCTGTCTAATCATGCAGCTGGCAGTTGGTTATTATTTGAAAAACATTTGCCTCTTCATTTTCCATGGTAGACAAATATTTTTGGGGACAAATTGTTATGGGTATTTTTCAGCATGGTGACATCTTCAGTTGATCCTGCATGTCAAGATGATATTCCATTATAAGTATTACTTAATATTTACTAATTCGTTTTTATATAATATTTTCATTATTATTTTACAGAAGAGATAAACACGGGATACTTTCAAGCACGTTCAACTTCTCTTCAACAGCAAGGTGGACTTGGTCTTATGGACGTTGAGGAAATAAGCATGGATGCCGAGATTGTAGGAACTAACATTTATCCGTTTATAGTTATTATTATTTAAGGGGATATGGAGACGAAAAAAGACACAGCCATTTTTACACACTACACGCATAATTTGTAATCCTCTCCATCGTCTTCCACAGTTGTAACCACGGTTTTTATAGTGAAACATTTAAGGTTGGAGACCTAACTCCCGGGGTTTTTTCCGAAGAGGTTATCATCTCTAAGGTTTTCCTCGTTAACAAATTCTTGTGTCACTCTTTACTTTTATATTCTTGCTCCATTTAGTTGAATTTCAAAGTCCCCTCCTTGTTGTTTAAATCCATACACTTAGCAAGTCAAGATTCAACGTTATTATTTTTTCTACCAAAACAATATATATATATATATATATATATATATATATATATATATATATATATATATATATATATATATATATATATATATATATATATATATATATATATATATATATATATATAATTTGGTTTACAAAATGATTTGTCATGATTTTGTTGATGATTTCACTTAAAATGATCCACAATCATTGCAATCAATAAAATATCATCACCTTATTTTGTATTAATCTTTTTGTGAACTCCTTTTGTTCCTCCAACATTGCCCGTCAATTAATACTGTCCTGTGACCCAGTGTTCTAAAAGACCCCGCCTAAGGGCGCCTAGGCCCCGCCTAGGCGCTAGGCCCCTCTCCAACGCCTAGTTTTAAGCCCCGCCTAGGTCCCAACTAATCCCGACTAATCCCGACTAGTCCCCGACTAGTCCCCGCCTAGGCGCTAGGCCCGGCTCCGCCGCCTAGCATCCGCCTAGCGCTTTTTAGAACATTGGTCCTGTCAAATGGAATTTTTTTTTGGGGACCGATATAATAAAGTGTATAGCATGTACGTTTAACGCTTGATATCCCTGAGTTCGAATTCTCTTTATATTTCTGCTGATTGTGTTCTCTTTATAGTCCCTCCCTACCAGAAATGAGTTTCTAATTTTACATTGATTAATAGGAAATATGGCTTGCCTGAAAAAATAATAATGAATACTCCCTCCGTCCCGCAAAACTTTACTCCTTTACTGTTGAGAACGGAAAATAAGGAATAATGTTATTAAAGTAGTGTTGGGCCCTACATTTTCAGTCAACATGTTTACAACTTACACTTAACAACTTGGTACTAACAACTTGAGTTGTTCCATTTACCACTTGGTTTTCTGCAGGTTGGGACCAGTAATGCTATTCCTATTTTATAGGGCACGTGTCAAAGGAAGCAATGACTAAGTCAAAAACGTTTCTTCAGCAACAAATCTTATCTTCTCCCTCAAACAGCAAATGGCGGAAATATCTCTATTGGATCAACCTCTTTCCCGAGTTTATAGGCCCATGATTCTCTTTGTAGTTAGCCGTTGTGGAGAGGTATAAAAGAGACATACCACTGTATTTTGCACACACATGATTCATTAGCTTAAGGTCTCTTTCAATACGCTCATAGTACTGTAATCCTCAAGAACACTTAGTAAACTTTCGGTCAAGGCAGGAGCCAGATCCTCCCGGGGTTTTATGCCGGCGAACAAGTTGTTCAAGGGCTTTTCCTAGTCAACAAACATCTTGTGTCCATTTCTATTCAACTTGATAATCATTGTACCTAGATTCATATCACTTTAGTCACTTTTCTTCTCATCGAAATACACTCGTTGAAATTTGACCAAAACAATTTGGCGCCGTCCGTGGGAAACTTTGATTATTCAAGTAGAAATGGCTAATCCGTCGTCCGGCAGTCAAGCTGGGAGTCGTCCACCTCCTGTTTCCAATGTCCAAGGCAACCCTCCTCCAAGTGCAGAAGCTGTCAATTTGGAGATAATGTCCAACATGGCGGACATTTTGAAGAAAATAGGCGATCGGTTGGATGCTCAGGAGCATACGAATACCATGATATTCAATGCCATTGATAGTCTGCGTAAAGGGAAGCAAGCTGAGACTCAAGTATCCACCCCGTTTTCACCTTTACTTCCTAGATCTTTGTTTGGTGCAGGTACAGGACCGAGCCATGTCGGAGATATCCCTATGTCCAACACCTTGCCAGCGGAGAGCACGATTGTGACATCCATTCCAATCGAGCAACCAAGATTCGGCCTACCAGCTGGCCAACCTGCGTTATCATCTTGCTACACTTATGCTACACCCTCAATGGGGCAAACGGGAAGTTTCTTTAATGCTTTCGATACTTTCGCTCCTCAAGTTAATAATGCTCCTCTTTTCGCAGAGAACCAACTTGTTAAGGAAATGCAAACCATTAAGGAGTTGCTACGAAGCGTGCCTGGAGTCAACTTGCCGTATCACCAAGTCTCTCCAACTTGCTACAATGAGTCTCATTTTGTGCCAGCAATAGCCAGTGTGGAGATCCCGAAGAAATTCTCAGTCCCTCATATGAAGAAGTATGATGGGAGTACCGATCCAGCAGAGCATGTGTTTGTATCGAGGAATCAATGGATATCATAAGTATCCCTCCTATGTTTAAAGAAGCATGTTTTGCGGGGCTTTGGCTCTACTTTGTCAGGACCGGCCTTAAAATGGCTAACAGGACTCCCTCTAAACTCTATTTCATCTTATGCTCAACTTGTTAATATGTTCATTAACCAGTTTTCGTGCAATAGGGCATTTGACAAGTTGACTAGTGATCTCTATAGAATTGTGCAACAGCCTAACGAAAATCTTAAAGAGTATTTGCACAGGTTCAACAAGGAGGCAGTGACTATACCCAACTTGGATGTGTCCACCGCTACGGAGGCATTCCGTATAGGCTTGAAGAAGAGCTCATTGTTTTACAACGAGTTGGTGATGACCCCTGCGAAACAACTTGAAGAAATCAGAACTAGGGCCTTGCCTTACATCAGATTGGAGGAAGATAGCTTGGCGATGGGGAAGTCAACTGGGAGGACTCCTACTCCTCTATTTGAGCCTTCCGACAGAAAATCGGATTCCCATCACCATAAGTCCAACAGGGGCAAACCCCCTGTTAAAACTGAACCTTCTAGAATTCATGTTGTAGATGATGATCAGGAAGGTGATGATAATGATTATCCACAAATTTCGAATATTGCTTTTCTGCGGACATTGCAGAATCTTGTGCGCCATGGGAAATCTTGGAGATAAAGCAAGATGGCCCAAGAAGAATGACCAGTCAACAACTTGGAAGGACAAGTCCAAGTGGTGCGCATTTCATGAAGATTTTGGGCACACCACCGAGAACTGTTTCGCCTTGAGGAAGGAGATTGCTCATTTATTGTCCAAGGGTCTTCTCAAGGATTTGTTGGGCAAGAAGAGGGTCAGGAGTGAATCCAAAGAGCCTGATTCAGGAGAACAGTCTAGACCCGAGAAAGTTGCACCCCCTCCAGCCACTAAGGTAGTAAATGTTATTTCAGGTGGGTCTCATATTTGCGGCACAACTTACTCTCGCCGCAGCGTCATGCCAAAGCTCTAAGGAAGATCAATCAGAATTGCCTTCAAGGCGTCGTGACTTCACAGATGGTCATATCATTTCTTTTGAAGATGATGATAAGGACAACACGTTGGACCCTCATCATGATGGTCTAGTTGTTCAGGTGTAGATTGCTAATTGTGTGTTCAAGCGGATTCTGATCGATGGTGGCAGCTCGGTCAACATCATCTTCACTCATGCTCTTGAAGATATGGGCATCCCTCTGTCCGAAGTGGTGAAGAATTCATCCGTACTGGTAGGGTTCAGTGGTGAGGTGAAGCAAACAGTCGGAGAGATCAAGTTGCCCATCTACCTAGAGGGTATGAATTCCATGGAGAGGTTTTGTGTGATTGAGTGCTCTTCCTCGTACAATGTTATATTGGGAAGACCTTGGATCCACAACATGAAGGCCGTGCCATCAACTTACCATCAATGCGTCAAGTTTCCAACACCGTGGGGAGTTGCCAAGTTGAAGGGAAACCAGCAAGTCTCTAAAGAATGCTACAAGGTCAACATGAAAGCAAGCTCGACCCCTCGGCAAGCATAGCAATTAAAGAAAAAGGCCCAGGACATTCTTGAAGCAGTGGAGCACGATACAAAAAGCGTTCCTGTTGATGCATCAAATCCTGAGGCCCAAGTGCAAGTTGGGATAGACCTACCGTCTGAAATCGAAGAGGAGTTGATCGAGTTCCTAAAAAGCCAGAAATGCTGTTTCGCTTGGAAACATGAAGACATGACAGGGATAAGCAAGGATATTATTACTCACAAGTTGAACATCGATCCGACCATCCGTCCTGTCCGTCAAAAAAGAAGGAAGTTCGCCCAGGAGCGGAACCAGATCATAAAGGATGAAGTTGAGAGGCTTCTAAAGTCCAAGATGATCAGAGAAGTTCAGTACCCAAGGTGGTTGGCTAACGTTGTAGTGGTGGAGAAGAAGAATGGCAAGTGGCGAGTATGCGTGGACTTCACCGACTTGAACAAGGCCTGTCCGAAGGATCCATTCCCTCTCCCTCATATTGATTCTCTAGTTGATGAGACAGCTGGCCACGACATCTTGACATTCATGGATGCATCTTCCGGGTATCAATAAATTCAAATGGAGCCTTCGCATCAAGAAGATACAAAGATTCATGACTCCAAGGTATATATTGTTATATTTCTATGCCCTTTGGTCTTAAAAATGCAGGGGCAACCTATCAAAGGTTAGTGAACAAAATGTTCAAAGACCAACTTGGCAAGACGATGGAGGTCTACATAGACGATATGGTGGTCAAATCCAAGAACATTGAGGATCATGTGGAGCACCTTGGAGGCATTCAACATCTTGAAAGCCTTCAACATGAAGCTTCAATCCGGCGAAGTGCAACTTCGGTGTTAGAAGCAGGTAAATTCTTGGGATATATGGTGACCAAGAGGGGAATCGAAGCAAGTCCCGAACAAATCAAAGCAATTCTCAACTTGGAATCCCCTAAGAACATCAAGGACGTACAAAGGTTAACAGGTAGAGTAGCTGCTTTGAATAGATTTATATCCAAATCATCGATAAGTGCAGTTATTCTACGAAGTATTAAGAAAAAACAAACTCTTTCAATGGACTCGACCAACATGAGGCAAAGCCTTCAAACAACTTAAAGAATACTTGATGGCGTCACCCCCGCTTGCTAAACCCGAACATGGTGAGCATCTTTATTTATACTTAGTATCTGTCTGAAAATGCTTTGTTAGTGCAAAAGATTGGTGAAGGAAATCCAAGGTGAACAAGATCCTGTTTACTATGTAAGTAAGTCTTTATTGGATGCTGAAACAAGGTACTCTCATCTTGAAAAATTGATATTAGCCTTAACTACTGCTGCTACCAAACTACGTCATTATTTTGAAACACATTCCATAACTGTTAGAACTAATTATCCTATGAGAAATGTGTTGAGAACGCCAGAGATGTCGGGCGAGGTTGGCCAAGTGGTCGATCCAAGTTGAGCACGTATGACATTTCGTACGAGCCAAGAACAGCCATCAAATCGCAGCCCTAGCCTGATTTCGTAGCCGACTTCACCCAAGTTTGTAAACTTTCGAGGTAGAACTGGAAGTGCAACAACTTGAAGGTAAAACTGTTCCTAGATTTTGGACATTGTATACCGATGGAGCTTCAAATTCTAAAGGGATTGGTTTGGGAATAGTCCTAAAATCCCCTCAAAATTATATCATACCTCAAGCTGTATCTTGTGAATTCAGTGCAACAAATAATGAAGCTGAGTATGAAGCCCTAATCATGGGTTTAACTACAGCTATGAGTTTGAATATTACACATTTAAATGTATTTGTTGACTCTCAATTGCTAGCTAACCACTTTAATGGCAGTTATATGGCGAAGCATTCCAAGATGACTCTGTACCTCCAACAGGTTAAGGCCTTGGCTTCGAAATTTCTATCATTCTCTTTGGAACAGGTCCCTAGAGATGAGAACGCAGAAGCAGACGCCTTGGCCAACTTGGGTTCAACTTGCAAATCAATGTTGCATACTAATATCCCCATCATTTATGTTAAGTACCCGGCAATAGACCAAGTTGAGGAAACTCAAGTGGTTACTCCACCTACTGGGGCACAAGATGCTAAACCTTCTTGGACCCAACCTGTAATTGAGTTCCTTCAACTTGGAACTATTCCACCCGATGTTAAGAATGTTAGATCTTTTAAGATTCGTACTTCTACTTTTGTTTTGATAGATAATGTGCTATTCAAGAGGTCTTTTGCAGGACATTATTTGAGATGTGTCGATAATGAGCAAGTTGAACTAGTACTCAAAGAAATCCATGAAGGAATTTGTGGGAACCATTCTGGTGGGAAAGCACTGGCGTCGAAGGCCCTCAAGACAGGATACTATTGGCCAACCATGCGTCAAGATGCTATGAGCTATGTACAAAAGTGTGATGCCTGCCAAAGACACAGTAACATCTTGCATCAACCTGCTGAGCCTTTACATTCTATAGTCCCATATTGGCCTTTCATGCAGTGGGGCATGGACATTGTAGGCAAGTTGCCTAAGGCTCCCGGAGGCAAGGTGTTCATGTTGGCATTGACCGATTATTTCTCAAAGTGGATCGAAGCAGAAGCTTATGTACAGGTGAGAGATAAGGAGGTAATCTCATTTTTAAAGAAAAATATAATTAGCAGGTTTGGCGTGCCATCAGAGATTATATGTGACAACGGGTCACAATTTATAAGTAAGAAGACCAGGGATTTTTGTACTCGCTGGGGCATCAAGTTGATCATGTCTACACCTGTCCACCCTCAAGCCAATGGCCAAGCTGAATCAAGCAACAAGTTGATCATCAACAACTTGAAGAAGCGTCTAGACCAAAAGAAGGGAAAATGGGTTGTAGAGTTACCACTTGTACTTTGGGCAGATAGGACTACCACAAAAGGAGCCACAGGTAGAACTCCATATTCATTGGTATATGGGCGTAAGCCGTAATTCCAGCTTGAAGTAACGATCCCAACAAAGAAGGTATAAAGATATTAACTCAAGATGAAAACAATCTTTTCCTAACTCAAGATTTAGATACAATTGATGAGATCAGGGATTTAGCCAAGATAAGGATGGCGGCTTATCAACAACGAATTGCAAGATCCTACAACAAAAATATCAGAGTCAGAAGGTTCCAGGTTGGTGATTTAGTTTTAAGAAAAGTATTTCAAAATACAAGAGAATTGAATGCAGGTAAGTTAGCCCCCAAGTGGGAAGGACCATATCTCATCGACGCTGAAGCTGGCAAAGGTGCGTACTGGTTGTCAACCCCCAGTGGAGATAGGATCCCTAGAAGTTGGAACGCCATCCACTTGAAACTTTATTTCATGTGAGTCCAGTTATTTGCAACTAGACTTCTCAGGTACGATTTATTTTTAGTTGTCAAATTCATTCGTATATTTCAAGTTGTTAATTTTTGTGGAGAATCCTTACTAACTTAAGCATCGGAGGGGCGTTAGCTATGCTAACGCCCAACCCTAACATAAATCTGTTTTACGAGGTGCAACTTGAGCAAATGGAGTAGGCTCAACATGTTGACACGCCAAGACTCGATACTTGTTGAGACCTAAGGCCGGAACAGACAAACATGTTGACACGCCAGTACGGCTGATACATGTTTGAGCCTGAGGAAGACAAAGTTCAACATGTTGACACGCCAGTACGGCTGATACTTGTTGAGACCTAAGCGGGAGCAGGTCAAGCATGTTGACACGCCAGTACGGCTGATACGTGTTTGAACCTGAGGAAGAAAATTTCAACATGTTGACACGCCAGTACGGCTGATACATGTTGGAATTCTAGCTGGAGAGGGATAGAACTTGTTGACACGCCAGGACGGCTGATACTTGTTCTATCTCTTCAAACGATTTACCTCTGATCAAAGGTACATATGGTTAAAAGATATTCATCTTTTCTTACGAATTAAGGTTTCGACACCTTCGCCTGGGCGCACGTTTTCACACTTCTTCAAGTTGTGAACTATTGGTTGTAACATTTTCATGTTACCTACGGTTTATAACATTTACATGTTATCTAAAGAACAAACAAGCGTCTCTCAAAGACATAAAATACTTTGCTAAAAAACCATTAAGTATTTTTCAAAAGATTTTTCGCAACTCAAGGACAAGTTGGGTAAGCCAACAAGTCCCTAAAACCCTAAAAAAGCTTGGAGTACTAGACCAACCTAGTACCCCCCAAATAAATTGTCTCGGCTCTTATGAGCCATTACAAACTAAAAACCTTGTTTTTAGGGACACTCCCCCCATTTGTTGTACCAACAGAGGTGCAAAAATTATTTTTGTTCATCCAAAATACCCAAAAGTTTTAAAATGTTTTTCAAACTTCGTGGCCTGCTGCCGCCGGTGTTGTAATTTCCCCTTGGTCATTTGGAGTAACCACTATGGTGTTCAGATCCTTGTTGGCATCATCAACTAGGGCTTCCAGGGCCGCGGAGTTCACTTCTTCTGCATCCGCTGGCTCCCCAATATGGTCCTCCAAAACTTTTTTCTCGTCCTCCAGGTTCCAAGCTATGGCTTGCCCATTTTTATATTCCTCAATCATCTGAATTCAAGCTTCTAACAAAGTCTTAGTGGCATGAAATTTAAAGTTTCCTTCCGCAGCCGCAAGTTCTTTCATGTGAGCCTTGTTCTCAGCCCTGATGGCTTCCACTTCTTTTTCTAAGCGTTCAAAATCCTTCCTCAAACCTTCCATTTCACCAGCATGCTTGTTTGCTTCCTTCTTCCACTTCTCCACCTCCTTGGCGCTTTTTGTGGCCTCCTTCTTCGATTCTGCAACTACATAACTGAGCCTCGCCGCCTTGATCTTCAATGCATCAATGTGGGCCACAACAGGGTTCATAATTTCCTGCATAAAAGAAAGCATTAATATTCTATCAAACTCCTTGGAAAAACTCAAAGGTCCCTACATCTTTACCTTCTCAACAGCAGCTCTGAACTTTTCTCCTAACTTCCCCATATCCATGTCACCATTTGTATCTGTGGCTTCTGCATCCACAAGCTTTCTCTTCTTTGCATCCCCCTTCTTCTTGGATGCAATCACATCGGAGCTAGCCACAACAGACACGGGGGTGGGGGGCTTACTGTCTTGCCTTCCTAAACTCTTTGCTCTAGCCGCAGCAAGTAGGCCAGCAGCACTAACGGTGTCCTTAGAGAGGGTGGCTGCAAAAAAGGCTGAAAAGTTAGAACAAAATAAAGGAATTAGAACAAGTTGGAGATAGGCAAAGATTTCAGGTATTTAATTAACCTGTAGACATTCGGATGGGCTCAGATAAAGTTTCTTCAAGATTTGTTTCTTGGGCTTCTTCAGGACCAACTTCCTCGTCTTGATCTGCAACAAATTGAACTGGTAGTGCCCTAAAAGTTCTCACTAATATGTCCAAATTATAAATCTTGCTCACATTCTCCTCCGTGTTGTCCTTAAAAGGAAAGAGCACATCCAATTTCGCAACTAAGCCAAAGAGAAATTTGGAGAATTAGTTAAATGAGTTATTAAGGAGCATCATTAGAATAAGAAAAATTGCCTATACTACCTTGGGACCTCCATTTGAAGTTGGCACCCTCATCCTTCACCAGGGTGCTCTTCTTGGCAAAAAAGAATTTTTTCTTCCACCCTCTATCGGCGGTATCAACATTGTCATTTAGAAAGGACATCCTACCAGCTCTAACCCTAAATCCATACCTCCCTAAACCAAAACTCCTAATTTCATTTGTGAGAGCGAATTCCTCTAAACCTATTTCCAACTCGTTTCGCATTTAACCTTACGAGGGTTTGTAGGCATCTCCAACCTTGGGGCATAAGTTGGGCATAGTTAAGTTTGGTAGCAGCAAAAAACTTGGTGATTAAGATTGGGAAAGGGAATTTCAAACCAATAGTGAAGGGGTATTCGGGGAAACATACCCATTCAGGGGAATAACATTCTGGGGTTAGGTCAAGGTTGGTAAAAAGTTCAGTTTCGAAAGCCATGGCATGATTTTTCTTGATAATTTCTAAATTGGTAACGGGGATTGTACACTTCTCTTTTTCAGGGTTCTTCAACATGTTTTGGGTTAGAAAACCCGCGGGCAAACCCTCTCCACTCTCGATTAAAGTCACCGCCTTTCTCTTTCCCATTTTTTCAAGCTTAAACAAAAAATCAGAGATGGAATTGAAAAGAAAACAAGAAACTCACCGTCAATCACTACTTGATTTTCCTCTCCAAACCGTCTTCCCTGGTTCTTCTTCTCGAAATCTTTGTGAAAGTTACGTTTTTGAAAAGGAGAGTTGGAACAGGAGTCTGTGTATTTATGGAGGTTGAGAGTGGTTGGGATTATAAAACAAATAAACCTTTTTGCCTTAGGAAAACTACTTAACCGTCCCGTCACATCCCTTTCTTCTCTTTTAAAAACCGTCATTTTTTTTCCTTATTTGGCAAACTTTTTGAATTCTTTTGTCTCTTTCTATTCCTCATTTTTAAAATTCAAAAAGTTTGGGGGCAATTGTTGGGCCCTACATTTTCAAATAACATGTTTACAACTTACACTTAACAACTTGGTACTAACAACTTGAGTTGTTCCATTTACCACTTGGTTTTCTGCAGGTTGGGACCAGTAACGCTATTCCTATTTTATAGGGCACGTGTCAAAGGAAGCAATGACTAAGTCAAAAACGTTTCTTCAAAGAACAAATCTTATCTTCTCCCTCAAACAAAGAAATGGCGGAAATATCTCTATTGGATCAACCTCTTTCCCGAGTTTATAGGCCCATGATTCTCTTTGTAGTTAGCCGTCAGGAGAGGTATAAAAGAGACATACCACTGTATTTTGCACACACATGATTCATTAGCTTAAGGTCTCTTTCAATACGCTCATAGTACTGTAATCCTCAAGAACACTTAGTAAACTTTCGGTCAAGGCAGGAGCCAGATCCTCCCGGGGTTTTATGCCGGCGAACAAGTTGTTCAAGGGCTTTCCCTAGTCAACAAACATCTTGTGTCCATTTCTATTCAACTTGATAATCATTGTACCTAGATTCATATCACTTTAGTCACTTTTCTTCTCATCGAAATACTCTCGTTGAAATTTGACCAAAACAAGTAGGTGTTGTGAGTGGGAGGAGAGAGAATGAGTGGAGAGAATAGTAAATTTGAAAAGTGTTGTGAGTATGACAAGTGGGTTCCATAAATAAAGAAGTATTAAAAAAATTCCTTTTTAGGAAAGTGAGACTTTAATATGAAACACCCAAAATAGTAAAAGGGGTAATGTTTTATGGGACAGAGAGAGTATTCATTATTTTAAGACAAAGGTAGTAGTAATATGGCGGTACATATTTCCCATTATTATTTAGATGTAATGGCATTGGCGAAGCCACTTGAAAACCAAGGGGGTTCCACCCCCTTTGATTTTGGAGTTCGTGTTATTTTTATCACCTTTAAGTTTAGAAAAGTAACATTTTTACCACTAAAAATAGCAATTTTGTAATTTTGATCCCCTTAAATTTGGGAAAAAATAACACTATTTTAACTCCCTTCTAACAAATTTCTGGCTTATCCACTGTGTAATGGCCTTAAATTGTTTCTAAGCTTTTTGTTTAGGCTATGATAAATTGTTACTGTAAGATTGCATCATATCATCTGCATTTTATTGTTTGTTCCTAGACCAAGTATTTCTAACCTTTCTGTCTAGGCTATGAGATTGTCAGAGACTGTGACGTAGTGGAAGACTTGGATAAAGATTAATTGATGAATTTCGCTCGAGAAATTCAACAATCAACCAACAATTTTCGCTCGAGAAAATTGAAAGAGAATGAATTCATTCATAAAATATCAAAACTGAGTATTCAAACCCTAAAACAAGGTATAAATATGACGGCCCAAACCCTAATTTGAAAAAACCCTAAAATAATCCAAAAGACGAAAATGCCCAAAAACTAGTAAAAACGGATAGAAAGCTTCGTCGGGCCTTTTGAGGCCTTTAGAAGCATTTTTCGGCCTTTTTTTGGCCTGCTCATGGCCCTATGAATCTTGTTCCTCTCGTCGAGACGGTCGTTTTGATATGCTGTGCGTCCCGTAACTCCTCCGGAATCGAAAGTTACGCCCGTTTCCGCGTTGACGCTCAAACGACTCCATAAATGACTCCGCAATTGTGTCCGCAGACTGTCAGAGTTGCACCATCTGCATTTTTATGTTTGTTGCTACACTAAGTATTTCATCTACGCTATTTTTCTTTTTATTTTAACATATAATATAATACTCAATCCGTCCCAAAAACCCTATCTCATTTAGCAAGTACACGTTTTAATAAACCATGTTTCACTTAATTGTGCCTTGCTAAAATTACACTATAACTTATGATATAAACACACATCCATAACATTTGCAGTCCCAACTTCACCAAATCAAGAGTTAAAAAAACATGTAAAAACATTGACACAACTGTAAACAGTCCTAGCTACAATTCTTTCACAATCAGGCACAGCTTTCGCAAACGAAAAATCACAACACAACTGTTTTTCTTTTTCCACATTACGGCCAATACCCTTCACCTCCAAGCTTCAATCCTCTCAGTTCTTGAATTTAACTGGCTCACAATGGTATTTCCTCTGCTCTTCTCTACGCTACCACCCCCACGAGCAACAACCTTGATATCATCAACTTGTCTGAAACTTTTTGAGTTACTCGACTGCAGAATTGTCGTTTTACGACTACCATTTAGTGCAGTCCCTCCACTGGACTCATTAAGTCCATGTCCCGGGGACTCACAGTGATCAACTGAATGTCTTTTTCCTGCTCGAACAATATTCTCGATTGAAGTGAGAAAACCAAGAGTTCCTGTTTGATGAGGGTGAGTGGGCCCCTCTGACAGTTCTGGGGATAAATAAACTTGATCTTCCTCGTGAATCTCATTGGAATCTTCACTACTTGTTAGGCGCGAAGATCTTTGGTGTTCATTTTCATCGGACGGCTCCGAGTGAGTTGCCGGACAAGGTTCAATGATGGAGTCTTCTCTTTCCCTTAATGTCTTGACAATCAAAGTTTTGAGAAAGTTCATTACTTGGACTGCATACATCAATGCAGTCAATGGATCATCCATCTGCATGAAATTAACATATCCATCTTTGTAAGAAACCCGGAGAAAATGTTACTCCGTCTGTCGCACCTGGAACTTTTTCGTCAATTTAATTGAACATTGACTACATATTGATAAAAATTTAATAATTTGTTATAATGCTCCATCAATCAGAAACACTATCGATAACAATTTTTCGAATTTCAATAAAATGATTAGACTTTAATAACTTTTTGGTCAAAGTTTAATCAAGTTGATAAAAAAATTCAAGATGCGACATTTCCTAAGGGACGGACTGGGGAAGTATGTTTTTAGTGAGCTCCGTATATAGTCTTCGAGCAATAGAGCTCACCTGAGTCATGTTTGGTGCGAAGACCATGGCAATGTTACGAGCATTCATTTTATTGTGATTTTCGAGTTGAGCAACATCGGCCATTAAGTTTATTGCCCAGTCCATTAATGAAGCTTCTGTTGGTGGAAGGAGTCTCACAAGTCGACAACATTCTTCTTCTGATTCAGCTTGCATTACCTGCTCTGGCTCGAGAGAATCCAACACCCCATTTGGGAGTTCTCTAAACCATGCCTATATATACATTTATATACATACCAAACCAAACACCATCTGAGAACAAAAATGGACATTTATTTTGGGACGGAGAGAATAATAGTTTTGGAAAGAGGCTGTACCTTAATAAGACCTGCCAAGCAGTGTACATCAACGTTTTCTGGTACTTCTCCCTTGTTTAGTTGTTCTCTGATATACTCTTCTTGTCCATTCGCCCCATTAATTCTAAAAATTCCCTCTGCCTGCACCATGTCAAAGTTCAATCTCAAGAGTCTTGGACAAAAGTCTAGAACTAATAACATGATTATAGTTCATTCTACCTCTACTATATGAAAGAAAGATTTCATAGAAAAATGCATAAGAAAAAATTGAAATAATGAGAATAGTACATAAATACCTGCAGGCCGCCTTGAGAATATAAGCGTCTCTGCATCATTAGAAGTATCGTAGGAACACTGTTCCCTCTCGAATCAAAAGAAAGCTGCATTGACTCCGTTGAAACTCCGAAAACACTTGTACTATAAGCAAGGATTTTTCATGTCAATATTTGAGAGTCATGGTTTATGTAAGATCATGGAGAGAAAATACCAAATAAAAATGTTTCAAGAAAAAAAAAGTATCGATATGTGCCTTCAGCTAATGACATCAGGGAAAAACTAATCAAGATACCCATTTCACAATTTTTCAAAGACACTGTTTAATAAACAAAACAAACAGATTTGGAACAGTTTACGTGCACTACTAAAAATCATATTTATTGAGACGGGAAAGGGTCTCATTAAGTTGCCTAAAATAGGATCTAGTACCGTCCCTGTTTGAATTAGGATAAAACAGGGACAAATAGGGGTCTCAATAAGTGGGTGTCACAAATGTTTTAGAGACGGCAATTACCGTCCCTGACATAAATATTACATGTTAAAACAGGGACCATTAGAAAATGCTGTCCCAAATTAGGGACTATTAGAGAATTGCTGTCTCAAAAGAGAGAGCATTATAGAATTGCTGTCTCAAATTTGTATAAACAGAGACTATTGTTAATTTCTGTCCCAAGCAAAGTGTCTCTAAAAGACATATTTCTTGTAGTGGTGACAGATTTTTTGTTGCGTTGCAACGGTCGGTATCAAATTGGCCAATCTCACTTACTACACATTTCACATTTTAACTCATGCTGCCCGTTACTCTATTAAGTCCATTGTCCAAAAAGGCAGATGTGACGTCTATCCAGAACAATACAGTGCAGCAACAACTCTGTCGCTGCTGCAGTTTCAGTTCCAATAACAAACACATCCTAACACACACTCATACACATCAAGATTCACATACAGAGATGAAGAAAGAAACATGGATTATAAAGATACCTGGCACTAGGAGGCCTTCTGGGAACTTCAGGTTCAAATTCAACCGGAAGTCCAAGAAATCCATTAAAACGATCAAACGTAACATGAGCAACATGTCTAACATTAGTAGGCACTCCAATCTCCATACTTGAAATCTGATTCTGATCTTGATGATCAAAACTTCTACAAGCACCAACCAAAGACTTTCTAAAAACTGTCACGAAAACCGCCAATAGCGACACTTGATCTTCTGAAGTAGCTGAATCTCTCTCTCTAGAACTCCTCTTCCTACACACTCTGTCTCTCTCCTGATCCTCTTCAACTACTAATGTAGAATTATTATTATTTTGACAACATACTTGTACAGTTGGATACGATAGATACGGGTTTGGATCGAGACCCGGTTGGTGGAATGCATCATAATCTGTGGGTGTGGAGCTTGGAGAACAAGGTAAGTGATGGTGATGAGGTGGGGATAATTGCAGGATTTCCATCTTTTTTCTAATTATTTTTTTTAAATTACAAACAAAATAAAAATACAGAAGACTTGAGTTAGAAGGATTGGGTTTGGTAGAAATAGAATTGAAGAAGTTTGTTTGTTCAGGAAGAGTTAGAGTTGGATTGAAGGAAGGAAGAGGTTCGGAAGGTGGGAGGTTAACATCATCATCATTTTAATTTTTGTTTGACATCTTTTGCTTATTTATATTTACTCACTTTACACTTTATGTTATGTGAAAATGTTTTCTTACGGTACTGGAGCTTGCCCCTGGGAAGACGCGTTGTTGTTGTTGTTGTGTTTTTTTTTTTTTTTTTTAGGATGGAGTGCGGTCCGATTTGGATTTGCTTCAATGAGTGCTTTGCTACGGTGCTCCTTCCATTAAAATCAGACAAGAAAATGTAAAAAGTCTGCTATAAATAACAAAATATTTAAACAAATGAAAAAACATATTTTTGTACTAAAATGTAATGTAAAACATGTAATTTGTTTTACTAAGTAATGTAAAAAATCTTGTCTTTTTACATTTTTTTTACATGTTTACATTGTGTAATATATGTTATACATTTCCTTTGTTTGATTTTGAAAGCAACAGTGTCGTAGCAAATTCAAATTCAGACCTGCCATTCTAGTGACCAATCAGATAAAACAGAGGGTTGAATCAAATTTCGATCAAATCTACTGATCTGTCATGAATTTGGATGTCACCGAGAATAAAATATAGGCTAAAAATGAGGTTGATTTCATAAGATAACGGGAATGACAAATGTAAAAGTTACAAATGAGGTTGATTTCAAAAGATAACGGGAACGACAAATCCAAAAGTTGCAACGGCTGTTTGTAATTTTCCAGGTGGACCAAACTTTACTTTTCTTTTTCTCTATTCCCTTGTGCTCCCAAGTCCCAAGTCCTAACTAAGAAAGTGCTGTTACTGCGTCTCAGTACAAGTGCCTAAAGCACTTAAACAAGAATTTATGGCTGTCCTATCAAAGAGTACAAGTATGAATTTATAGTTGATCTAAAATAATTAGCATAAAATTTTTAAATATTAACCACTCAATTATGTCATGGTTGTCACAAGTGTACTTGTATGGTAGCCTAAATAACCCTAATTTATCTTGTTAACCACACAATTGAAAAAATAATTAATTCAATTTTTTTTTAAAATATTCATATTAAAATTCATTCTGAGACCGACGTAGTTATTTCTCATCAAGTTAACGCCAAACTTTTAACCAGAAGAAACACTTTAAAAAAAGGGTTAATTATCATTTAGGGCCTGAGGTCATATGGCAGTCTTCGTAGGGGGGGTGAGTTGGTTTTGCCGTCAATTCAGGGCCTATCATTAAAAAAGTTAGTCAGTTAAGGGCTTTTTGACGGAATTCGTTGAAAAACTTGTTAAAGTCTCGTGTGCCTCGCACATGCTTAACGGATTGGTCCAAATTGAAGTTAAATTTCATATTCAGGGAATTAAATGTAATTTCATAAAATAAAAGGACTAAAAATATTTTTTTTAAAAATATTAAATAATCACATTTTAAAACAAAATGAATAAAAAATTATAAAAAAATATTATAAATTTATATTTTTTAACACCCCCACCCAACCCCGCCCCACCCAACCAACCCCCCCCCCCCCATCGGGTCAAAAAAAAATTAAAAATTTTAAATTTATTTTTAGCCACCCCAGCCCTCCCCCCCCCCCCTCCCCGGGGTCAAAAAAAAATTAAAACATTTTAAATTTAGGGAATGACAAAAAAAATTTAAACATTTCATCAAAAAATTAACATTTAAACATTTTAAATTTATCGGGTTATTCGAGTCGACCCGCTTCATTCAACTCGTATGTTAAATGGGTTGTAACAGATATTACTCGCTTCAACCCGTTACCCGCTTCAACCCAACTCAACCCGTTACACAGTCAAAAACCAAAGTAAAAAGTTTGTTTGTACTTCGTCTCACTTTAAATTACAAAATAATAATACAAAAATTACGTATTAATAAAGAAAACTAAATAGAAATATTATTTTTTTCCATCTCAAATAAATTCTTTAAAAAAAATGTACTTCTATAAAAAAAAATTATATTCTTCATTTCAAAAATAAATATTACTTTTGACTCAAAATGAATAACCAAAACACAATACCGCATTTTTTATCCCAAAATATTACTTTCGACTCAAATAATTTTTTTTTAATATCATAAATATTAAAATAAATTTAAAATGTTTAAATTTTTTTTTGACCCGAGAGGGGGGGGGGTGGGCAGGGGGTAGGGGGTATGGGTGTGGCGGGGGTGGGGGTGGGGTGGTTAAAAATAAATTTAAAATGTTTAAAAAAAAATTTTACCCGACGGGAGGGGGGTGTGGGGGGGTAGGGCTGGGGTGGTTAAAAATAAATTTAAAATGTTAAAAAAAAAAAATTGACCCGACGGGGAGGGGGGTTGGGGGTGGGTGGGGGTGTTAAGAAAAATATAAATATATAAATTTATAATTTTTTTTATAATTTTTTATTCATTTTGTTTTAAAATGTGATTATTTAATATTTTTTAAAAAAAATATTTTTAGTCCTTTTATTTTAAGAAATTACATTTAACTCCCTGAATATAAAATTTAACTTCAGTTTGGACCAATCCGTTAAGCATGTGCAAGGCACATGAGATTTTAACAAGTTTTTCAACGAATTCCGTCAAAAAGCCCTTAACTGACTAACTTTTTTAATGACAGACCCTGAATTGACATCAAAACCAACCCAGCCCCCCCCCACGAAGACTGTCATATGACCTCAGGTCCTAAATGGTAATTAATCCTTAAAAAAAAAAAAAAGAATGATTTAAAAATAAAATATTTTTAAGCAATAAAAATAGAAATACGAATTCCTAAGTGGTAAATTTACTTTACCATTTGTCCGTTCATTGGTTGGATTTGGACATGACCTTTGTAAATTGACAAGCCCTTGCACTCTGTTCCGTCATGGTTTTTTTTTTTTTACAATTTCAAAATTATTGGTCGCGACATATTAATCAGCGGCAAAAGCCACCCTTTTATTATATTAAAGGATATCAAATATGTTAAGAATCTTTCTTTATATATTATTCTATATTTTCTATAATTTTTATTATTTTCCTTCTCCTTATAATATTTATTTTTCTTCTAGATTTAGAATTGTATAGCTTTTCTTATTTCATTTAATGTAATATAGTATAGAATAGCTTAGTCATTATTCAACCTCTTGTATTTATAATATTGTTACGTGAATAATAAAATTGCAATTTTTCATAATAGTTCTTATTCTCTCATATGGTATCATTCGTATAGTGGTCCGTCTTTCATCTAAGTCTTTCGCCTCTCAAACCCTACACCAATTCCCTACCCTCTGCAACACCCTCTCCGCCTCCTCCTCTCCAACCAATGGCCGCCTCAAACTCCACCACCCTCTCCAACCCGATCGACCCTAATAACCCCATCATCTTTGTCAAACTATCTCAAGGTAAACCCCTAACCCCTCTCATCTATCTTGCTTGGGCTTCCCAAATTACCTCTCTTCTTTTCAAACTTGATCTTCTCAAGTCTATTGATGACTCCCACCCCCCACCACAGATGGTAAGGAAACCCTAACCAAGCTTTAGTCACATGGAATCGCCAAGATCGCCTTATTATTGGTGCTCTACAAGGAACCCTATATTCAACTGTTGCTCATTTAGTTATCCAAGCCACCTCCTCTAAAGAAGCTCGGACAATATTCAAAACCACATATGTCAACCCATCTCGAGATCGCATCCTACAAGTCAGAGACTGTCTTGACTCTCTCACCGAATCCGACCTCGCCAAATCTAACTATATGCACTCCATTAAAACGTGAATCGACAAACTTGCCTTCATGGGCAAACGTATGGACCTCGAAGATGTTATAGCCAATGTTCTCAAAGGTATATATTATGAAACCTACAAACCTGTCATTGACACCGTTCGTGCTCGTGACATACCCATCACTTTCGAAGCTCTCCATAAGAAACTCATCAATTATGAACTTTCCCTAAAACAAAACCTTACCTCAACCCCATTCCCCTCTTTGGCCCATATCGCCCAACATTGCCCCAACTCCTCCTCTCGCACCAACAACTGCACCCTCTCTTTTTATCCTCCTTTACCTAACCCCGCCTCCTCCAATCCTAATCCTACCTCCTACTCGGCTCCATTCAACGGTAAGTGTCAATTTTTGGTCATGTTATTTCTCAATGTCGCCAATTTAAAATGGACTACCCAAGTATTTTGTTCCCCCCCTCCCACCACCACCCGCTCCTCTTGTCCCAACATCAATGGCTCTCCTCCGCAAGCTAACACGGCTACCGCCCTTCACCCTTTTTTGTCTTGTTGATAGTGGAGCCACCGACCACCTCACCAATGATCTTTCCAACCTTGCTCTCCATAGTCCTTACAATGGTAGTGATGACGTCCTTATCGGATATGGATCCTCTCTTCCTATTTTCAACATAGGTTCCTTCTCTTTCAACCCATAATACCTCTCTTATATTCAATAATGTCTTGTATGTGCCTCTTATCTCTCGTAATATCATTTTCGTCTCTTAATTTTGCAAAGATAATTTGCCATCATTGAATTCACTCCATCTTCTTTTCTTATCAAGGCAATCTCGACGGGCCACACTCGTCTTCACGGAACCATTGATCGTAGAGTCTACCTTTGGCATTCATCCTCAACTCAAGCTCACTTTGCTCTCTCCACCTATTTGGGACATCACCAACTTGGACACATTCCTTCGCTTTAAGGCCCTTGTTGAAAATTATTTCAAAAGACCCATTATCCAAATTTTTTCTGACATCGATGACGAATACCTCAATCTTACTCTTACACTCCTACAAAAAGGCATCTCCCACCCACCCACCTCACCTCCACACACACACCATAATTTTTTTATAAATTAAAAACAGAAGATGCCAATTATTTATCCAATCAGTAATTTTTAATATTAATTTTATAACCATAATTTTTTGAATATCTCTATCAAACTATGAGTAGTTCTTGAAAAATTGTAATGTCAGAAAAGGGATTTCTTTGAAGTATGTGAAAATTCTTGAGCACCCCAACGATATCCCACTCTTGCCAATAACCTTCTTGTGTTTGATGACCAATAAAGAGAAAAAAGGATTTATGAACTAATTCCATGCATTTTAAATACTGTTTTGATGTCGTCTTCCACTAAATATTTTTGTCAAAATCTTTAAAAAAAATGCGGTTTTTTAAGCTAAAAAAACGTGTTTTGTTTGCAACGCTAGTGTCAGTGTTAGTGTAAATAGTGTCAGTGTATTTATTATTAAGCGTCATTGTAAAAAAGTGTCAGTGTTATTGTAACAAAATGCTAGTGTAAAAAGTTTCAGTACATGTATTATTAAGTGGCAGTGTAAAAAGTATCAATTTTAGTGTAAAAAAGTATCGGTGTTAGTGTAAAAAAATGCCAGTGTAAAGAGTGACAACGCATGTATTTAAGTGACAGTATAAAAAAGTGTCAGTGTTAGTGTAAAAAAGTGTCGGTGTTAGTGTAAAAAAATGGCATAGTGAATAGTGAGCGCATGTATTATTAAGTGACATTATAAAAGAGTGTTAGTGTAGGGTAAAAAACTGTCAATGTTAATATAAAAAAGTGATTTTTTTTTTAAAATATTCCATTTTAAACCCATATTTACCTAAATGACTCAAGGGAAAATTTATGTACCAAAATGACCACATTTTGAGAAATCGGCATTGGTAGTACCGTTTTTGGCTTAAAGTCGGCACTACCAATGCCGATTTTTGGCTCAAAAGTCAGCCATTGGAGGAGGATTAATTGGGAGGATTAAATGGGAGGTTAAATTGCCTTAATTACGAAGTTTTTAATTTTAAGTAAAGTCGGCATTGATAATACCGACTTCATTTAGGGTTACAGTGAAGTCGGCATTACCAATGCCGTTTTCTGGAAAAGTGGGGTGAAGTCGGTATTGGTAGTGCCGACTTCTGCTTTAAAGAATCCCATGCGTGCAGATCCCCTTCCCCTTCCCTTCATCCCTTCATTCCCATCTTCTCTTCTCTTCTCTCATCTTCTCTCTATCTCTCAGCCATAGCCATTGACACCAACCAAGATCTCATCAAGCCAACCAAGAATAACATTCAAAATCCTAAAAACGTTATTCATACTCACGTTTTTAAAATATAAGGTTAGTATTTTGTTGATTTTTATTTCTATAATTTGCGTTTTAATTATATTTATTTCTATAATTTGTGTTAATTTTTGTTGAGTTTCCTACATACATGTTAGGTTATTTATTAAGATTTAATTAAACTTGATTTTTAATTTATTCGAATTTTGTTAGAAATTTAACGAAAATGTTAAGTTTATGTCAGAAACTTAACTGTATTGTCAAAAATTTAACGAGTTTTTCGTTGTTCAGTTAAATATTTAACGAGAATGGGCTTTTTACTGAATTATAGTTTAATAATTAACAGTTGTGTCTTTTTATCAAAAAAATGCCATCTTCTGTTAAAAACTTAACTAAACCGTCAGAAAATTGTCCTTTTTCAGTTAAATATTTAACGGGCCTTTTTTCACTGAATTTTAGTTTAATAGTTTTGTTGTTTGTTTCAGATGGACCAAACCCAAGCATTTGTTGATCCAGGGCCGCTAGACCCCTCCGTATTAAGATTACAAGATAAACACCGTTCAAATTTTATTTGGGCTAGACAGGAAGTTGAGACTATTAGATTTAGGCGCGGTCCGGAACTTCCTACAAACTTGGATGTTAGGATACAGAGCAAACTTTTAGAAGTAGGATTCTACGGTGTTTATAAGTTAGGTCATTTCAAATATGACTGGCATTTGATAGCGGCTTTAGTTGAGAGATGGCGTCCAGAGACGCACACATTCCATTTGCCAGTTGGGGAGATGACCATCACCCTTCAGGATGTTGGCTTTTTATGTGGCCTTCCTATAGACGGGGAGCCTGTGATTCATAGCCGAACCAATATGCATAGGTTGGAATGGTGCCAATTATGTCGGTGAGTTACTTGGGATTCGACCACTTGAATCAGACTTGAAGGGTGGTAGATTGTCTATTAAGTGGATTATAGACCAACTGACTCAGTGGGAGGATCTTCCTGCAAATGCGCATGCCGAATTGATTAATCAGTATACTCGGGCCTATATTTTGATATCCATAGGGTCATTATTGATGCCGGACACGAGTAATATCTTGGTGAAATTGATGTACCTCCCTCTGCTTAGGAACGTTGACGCGATTGGGAACTACAGTTGGGGTAGTGCTACGTTAACGTTTTTATATCGGGAGTTGTGTGTGGCGACAAAGCCCGATGCGAAATGTTGTGGTGGATTCTTAACAATTGTGCAGGTATGTCAATTATATTTGCTTATATTATTCTATTGAAGAAAATATGTTTTGTACGTGACACTAAATATTTTTCTTTATGTTTTTTTTAGCTTTGGGCTTGGGAACGGTTGTTGTGTCTACGACCCGTAAGGACACGTGGAGATGTCATTCTTCAGGATGCATTACTGCCATATGGTTGCAGGTATTTTAAAATAAATTCATTTTAAAATCACATAATATTTTATGTACTTGATTTTGATTATTACACATTAATTTGTATGTGAAATTGCTCCATATGTAGGTGGCAAGGTCCCTTATCACATACGCATCTTACCGGCCACAACTTGCGTGGATATCGAGATCAGCTAGCGTATTTGACTGAGGATCAGGTTGAGTGGCAGCCGTACTTAAGTGTCCAGTGGTCCAAAGATATTGCTTCCGGGGACAAGATATATGGAGAGCGAAGGTGCCCTCATTTGCTTTGATAGGGTTGAGTGGCACCTTCCTGATCGAGTAATGAGGCAGTTCGGGATGTTACAGGGTATCCCTGACCCACATGACACGAGTGATTACCTGCATGGACTTGACCGACGAGGTCGAACAGAAGTTAATTGGCTCAATTTCCACATATCTTACATAGGAATGTGGAATCAACGGGCTAATTTGGTGGTGGATGGGCAATACGGTATCGAGGATGTAGATTTAGCACATCCCTATATGTTATGGTACTCTCGAATCACACGGTTATTGATCCAGAATCCAAATGATGTGGAGGACGAGGGGTACAGGGCGCATGCTAGTCGTTATGAGGGTTTGGTAAGTTAAATAGTACATATTTACTTTAGTTCATTTTTTTTTACCATTTTATCTTATCGTTATTATTTATTCCTTCTTTATTATTTTCAACAGATTCAAAACCTTCAGCGCGCGTACATATCCAACGAGAATGCCATACTTGAGGTTGAGGGATACGCCTTACGCTCACAACACCTATATGTTACCCGTGGTGTCATCAGACAATCGTTATCGTCTATTAGACAGCTGAGACGACTGGATGCCCTCCAAACTCCCCCACCACCAGTAGATCGTGTTGTAGGGGTGCCACAGAGACGAAATCGGGTTCGTAGACGTGGTCAACATGTGCAGGCTGATCCAGAGGTAATATGTTTATTTTTTTCGTGGATCTGTTAAATATTTAACGAGAAGGGTCTTTTTTACTGAATTATAATTTATCATGTGCAGGATGATCCAGAGGTACATTTTGAGGAGGCAGCGAATGAGGGGGGCAATGGGGAGGAAGGGAATGAGGAGGAAGGGAATGAGGAGGAACAGAATGAGGAGGACGCGAGTGAGGAGGCAGCGAATGACGCTTTCTCCCAGGCAGGAAACTATGGATTCTCTGATACACAGATGGATTATACTCCAACTCCCCCTCCAAATTTAGGTTTTGCATCATATACTTCGGGGAGTGAGAGTGGAAGTCGAAGAAGAAGCGTTGACTATGCTCCATCATCATCTCGTCCACCTCTAGGGATGGGGTTCACATCGTATGGTTCTCAGAGTCAGAGTGGAAGGCGAAGCCTTCAAATGGATTATACTCCTCAGCTACCTCCAATGTCGTTTCCGGAGGCTACACCTTTTGGTCACACAGACCCTACTCAGGTACCATCATCATCTCGTCCAGCTAGCACATCACGAGTAGGTCGTGTATTATCTCGCCTTCTACCTAGGAGAAGTGATAGGCCACGTAATCCTCCTAACAATTACACCCCAGATGCATATCCCTGACGGATTTCCTATTTGACGGGATGTGGTCAATAAATATTTTCTTATTTTTTCGAATTAATTGGTAAGTTATTTTTCGAATTAATTGGTAAGTTATTATGACTCTCTTCAATTTCTTATTTTTTCGTATTAGTTGGTAAGTTATAAAATGATTGGTACCAGTTTCGTATGAGTTAGAGTAAATTTGTCACATCAGTCCAAAAAAGATATATTTATCAGAACTTTGAAAAACGGGACTACCAATACCGTTTTTGTAAGAACTGCCAAAAACGGCACTACGAATGGCGTTTTGTCGAACTGTAAAACGGCACTACGAATACCGTTTTTGTCAGAACTATCAAAAACGGTACTACGAATACCGTTTTCAGAATACTTACCCTTTAAAAGGCCCGGTGACCTCAAAAACGAATTCATCCATTTCTCAATCTCTCATCCATCTCTCTCAACCCAAGATCAAAATATATCAAAATGGATCCAAATCAACCCCGCTGGTATCTTGGACGAGAACCACTTCCTGGTAACCCCGCTAGTCACTCTCAACTTTTAAATCAGTTTGATTCTCCACCGCCTCAAATCGAACGAGAGAGAGAATCTCCACCCCGTCATATCATACCTGGTCCCGCTGGTGAAGCACAGTTAGCCATGCGTCGGCATCGGACCGGAAAAGCTCATGTATCTCAGGGACCTCCCGCTCAGTCGACCCAAGAGGTCATACGTAAAAAACTTGACGAGCCGGAGGAAGATGATTATTTTCAGGGCAAAGCTTGGCTTGCTGCTATGGACTATCTAACTGCAGAGGGTACTTATTATCCCTTGAGAATGATCAAGGAGAACTGTCAAAAATATGAGAGGGTGGAACAGGTATATTATTTTATTTTAATTATAGTTAAGGTTGAAATTTATAAATAATTGATCATTATATTTTTGTTGTATTAGGTTGTGGTTGTGGTCAAGAAGTTCACACAAACTGAGAGTGGAAGTTTTCACGTGATTTTGAAGGATCCGACTGACAGTATTGAAGCTTACTTAGGTGACAAAGTGTTGAAGCAAACTGAGGGCGGAAGTGACATAGGTGAAGGTGCTGTTCTGATACTTACTCAGGTATGAAATATTTTCCTTAACATTACACTCCCTAAATATATCCTTAACATTTTGTTCTAAATGTTTTGTTTTGTTTTGTTGATCTATTAGGCTGTTGTTTGGGCCATATCACGCTCAAAAAAACTACTTAACATTGTTCCTTCCAATGTGCCATCAACAGAAATGACAGGACGGCAATGAGAGAATGCTTCCAAACAAGGGCCAAATGCCCAGAACACACGGTCAAATGAACCTGGAGGACCAGCTTCAGGACGATTAGAAAACTCCACAATGGTTGAAGGGTTCCACTTTTGAATAGCTGCTAACAAACGTGGCAACTTTCTATAAGATTCTTCCCAGTCCCCATATGCTTGAGCGATGGCTTTTTGTTTACCACACCATGCCTTCCGATATGAAACATCCTTACCGTGAGCTGATTTTATATTTATCATGATAAGCTTAATCTTGTACTCTGGATCAGCCTTGACAAGATCAAAAACTTCTCATCCTATAAACTTAGCATCTAAATTAGGATGATCGCCGCTAACATCTGAAGCCAAGCAAGAATGTGGACCCTTGTACTTAGTTACTTCCCAAGCACCCACCCTTCTTCAGCACTCACATTGACATAGAAATTGCAGGGAACCGTTTCACCAAACACTCAATAGTTCACTTTGCGGTGTGCTCTTTCTCACCTTGAACCTCAGCATTCTTCTTAATATGATACTTCTTTATCCGGTACCGCACATCAATCTTGTCTCGAGAAGCGAATACCTTTAGCGATTCCATCCTTCTCCGCATTCCATTTGGCAAACTTGTATTCAAGATTATCATAATTCTCTCGACCCTTCACCAATATCACGGTAAAATTGATAGTCTCCTCTCCCATACATTTGATTTTGCGGTTCACCTTGAAAAGTAATCATCCGTGCTCCTACATCACCACCTTCCCCATCATCACCCTCATTCTCGTTATCGCTGCACTCGAACAATCTTCATATCCGTAATCAGCATCAGAACTTACTGCAAGGATATGACTTTCATAATCTGAATCATCATCGTTTTCATGTTCCTCTACCTCTTCCGCTTCCCCTTCCACTTCCACTTCTGCTTCCACTTCCGGTTCCACTTCCCTTTCCTCTTCCCAATGTGTTTCAAAACCAAAAGCATCTCTCTCAAGGTAGTTATCATTTTGTATCGGCTCCTCACGTGTTTCAACCTCATCGTAACGCACGCATTATCAAGTCTAAAATCCATGATAATATACAACTGCAAGCTACCAATTCCACCTAATTGAGCAGAAACATCAAACATGACTTTCACACACATATCATTTTCGACTTCAAGCGGAATGTAATTTGCAAACCCATTGCCCATAATATGAGGATATCTACAAATAACTTTCAATTTAATATCCCTTGGATCTATATCAATTTTCTTATATAACTTCCTAATCAATTTTTTGTAACTCCAACGAGTTTTTGCCCTAAGGGGAAATTTCGGTCCCCGTTCAAGATTACTATCTCCAAACGGGTTTTCATCATCTCCTCCCCAAGAGCACATGAAAATAAGTGGAAGTCCACTCATATTTTTCCCTAAACAAATTAATTCAACAATCAAAATATATAAAAAAGCAACAAATCACATTATACAAATCAAAATATATCAATTCATTCGACAGTCAAAATATATAAAAAAGAATAAAATGTACCTTGAATAATGCTTAATTCACAAAATATTGAAGAATGTTGAGCTCGAAATTGAAATGGACGGAGAAATGGTTAGGAAAGAATGAGAAAGAAGAGGTCATGAGGAATTTATGTTGGGTTGAAATCGGCATTGCCAATGCCGACTTCACTATAACCCTAGTTGAAGTCGGTATTGGCAATACCGACTTCTCTTAATCCAAAACACCATTAATTAATCCTAAGCCTAAGCCTTCCTCGCTGACTTTTGACTGACCAAAATCGACATTGGTAGTGCCGACTTTAAGCCAAAAACGGTACTACCAATGCCGATTTCTCAAAATGTGGTCATTTTGGTACATAAATTTTCCCTTGAGTCATTTAGGTAAATATGGATTTAAAATGGAATATTTTAAAAAAAAAATCTAAAAAAGTGCTGTTGAAAAAGAGTGTCAGTAAATATATTATTAGGTGTCAGTGTAAAAATGGTTTTTTTTTTTTTTTAATATTAGAAAAAAACTAATTTTTTATGAGATCAACTCAATATTTTTGATGTAATCGCAAAATGATTATTTATTTATTTTTAATAAAAAATAATACTCCCTCCGTTCCAGACCAAGAGTCCTACTTTCCCTTTTGGTCCGTCCCAGATCAAGAGTCCCTTTCCTTAAATGGAAAGTTTTTCATATATTTATACCCTTATCATCTCCATTTATTTACAAAAAAACCATTACTATTCCTCCCACTCATTCTCTCTCCTATTAAATATTTTTAACTTTTACATTCTCTCTCCTATTCCCTACCACACATTTAACTTTTACATTCTCTCTCCTATTTTCTACCATATATTTAACTTTTATATTTTCTCTCCTAAAATTTTCTACCCACTTTAAAAAAATTTCTTAAGAAGCGTGAAATTCTCCCCGAGGACCCTTGGTCTGGGACGGAGGGAGTAATTAACATTTATTTTGATACGAGTGCAACAAGTACTCTAGCTTGTCCAAAATACATGTCATTTTAAAACTAAAAATTTGGTTCAAAATATGTTTTTTTAAGTGAAAAACTCAAATTTACTCCTTATTGAAACTTCTTTTATGTCATTAAATATAATTTTTAAGTGAATCTAATGTAATACAGAGACACAATTAATTAATGAAGGCATATTGGTACTTTTTTAATAAAGTTATAGTATTAATTTTCTTTCTTAATATTCGTGAAATACTTCAAAACGACATGTATTTGAAACTGAAGGAAATATTTAGAATTGATATTATGATTTTTAAGTTGTAACAAAGGTGATCTAGACAATGTATTAGTCTCTTGTTTTAATATCAAGAATCGAGATTCGTTTGTCCTAATATCAGGTCAGATGTATCTTATACATATATCAAATGAAATATCACTCTCGATGTTAAAATAGGGTCGTGTGACCATAAAAGTCATATTAACAATTCCATGTGCATATATAATTTATTTTTTTTAATTATAGAGGTTGTAAATTTAATTTATTAGTTGAGTTGAGGTGATCATTTTCTGAAATTTTTAGTGCCTTTTTTGGGGGTCAGGAGTTTATGTTATGCGTAATTATGTCTGAAAAAGGTGGTGCAAGTGTGTTTTACATTAGCCCTATTTCTATTTCCGGGAAGGTTGTAAAAGTTAAGAATGGGATTTAAATTAAGCGTGCAATTGATGGGATGGTTTAAGTCATTATTAGTGTTAATAAAAATGCTTTACGATTCCCCAACTATGCATTATTTGTATCTCTGGTCCTCCAAGTTTAAGAGTTTACTTTTCTAGTGTGGATGAGAAAGACATTTATGCATATGCAAAGCTTCTCGGATATAAACAGTCATTTAAAGGCAGATGGAGAACACCTCGACATTTGTTCAATGAGAATAGCAAACTAGAGAAGACCGTTTGAGTAGCAAGAGATAATAACTTAACTTTATCTAGTTTGTTTGACAATGTTTGAAACTCATGTGCCAAAAGTGAAATTATGAATCATTATAACTTATGACCATCATTTTCACTTGATATTGATACCAACAAATGCACTCCAACTTTCACTTTATACTCAATGGTTACTGTTATGACGCAGAGAAGCCTTCCCAACAAAAAATATTTATTTGTGCAATCTAATTTAGAATATATGAAAATATAACTTCATTTGATGAATTAAAAATCTAAAAGATAACTAATACTTGCATGTATTTTGTTAATAATACACTATTATTATCGATTTAGAAAAGAGCTCTGATATATTGATCAAGGATCTTAACATTCCATATATGACTACGGAAATTAAATGAGCTCGAACTGGAATGGAACTCGACTCGATCATCTCCTCAAGCAGACTAGAACTAGAGCTTGAATGAAGGTTAATATACTGAACCATCGTACTTTGCTCAAGCTTACATAAACTATCTATGTATTTTTATTTTTTTAAGCATTAATCATTTTACTTTAAATATACACATCTAAAAGTACAATTACGAAAGTTTGCTAGAAAAAAAATACATGGACGTTTAAATCGAAACCTTAGCAAAATACAATGATTCATAATGTATGTGTTTTAACAAACTCAGGTATGCAGGTTGGTTATTTTGGAAGGACAATTCAACAGAAAACTGAGAGCACAAGTTACACAAAAGTATAATGAAAGGTATAAGAAAAGTAGTACTAGCAAACAAACAGCTCCTCCTAAAGCTTTTAGGCTTCATTCAGGCAGACAAAGATAAAGAGGGATCAACCAAAACAACCTTTTTATGACCACACAATACAATGCCCAAAGCCAAATGTATCCGTTGCAGACTATTTGAAATTCAAACTGAAATTGGCGGGCTACTTAAGCACACGATTAGTTACATAATCCACCCCTACAGTTTAGCATCCTTACAGTGACATACCACAATTCCTCAGAAGGTGAACTTAACGGGGATTGACAAATAGCTTACATTAGCAGTTAGAGAAATCAAGCAACTCTGGCAATGACTCTACTAACAATTTAATTTGGCATATTATTTGTGCCCAAGTTTTAGGAAATACAGCAGACATTTACTGTGTTCTTGGAATAGGCTCGAGTGCTTCCACAGTAACCACGCTATTTCCTCTTATAACCTACATAATAGATGATGATTAAAACAAAAAAAAATCAAAGCTGAGTTAAGCAGGGCATGATTTCATAATGATAGATTATGTTTTAAATGAAATTAAAAAAGTAGACTCAGTAATAATTGACTTACCACCATGCCTATTTCATTTTTCTCCTCTCCGTTTACTTCAACTGTGTTGTCAATAACCAAGTTCATGAACTGGTCAAAACCACGAAGTGTTCCAACTACCGTCCTGTTAGCATTCAGTTTGACTGCAATCCAAAATATGCATTACGAAATAAGATCACAAAATAGTTTGATTGACAACACCACTTGTGATATGCATAAGAACTAGCTGCAACCATGGAAACAAATAGGGATCAAAATTCACTCTTCTAGGGACATTAACAGACACCATTGGAAGAAGGGAGGGGACTTCGTAAAACCTTCAATAAAATTTATTTCATAGCAATTTCTCATCAAGTTCCATAAATATCTAACCGTCCAAGTCCATCATTTCAACTAGCCTTCGTTTGATATTCCTCTCAAAGAAGAAGAGCAATTCAGTTAATGTTCTTCAAAAAATCAACCCAATTTTTTCAGCAATGTTTGAGGAGAGAGTGGGAGGAGGTGGTGCATTCATGTGTCACCATCTTAAGTACGCGTCACTCAGGAATCCTCCTCTACTGTGATGTACGCAACTCGAGGGAATTCAATGATTTTTAAAAATAAATCGAGGCCTCAACAGATATTATGGGATAGTCATTTGTATGCCTTCTTTGTGGGCATCGGTGAGGGGTGCCTATCAAAAAGTTCCATTTTATTGTATGCGACAGGAAGGAGAATCTTGATTTTTCAGGCTTGAAGGTAATGTTTTTATTTTCCTTCCCCCTATGTCTCACTTTTTGATAGATTTATTGTCTGTCTCTTGAATCTTTTAATCCTTATCTATTTCATATCTTATCTCATTAGAAAAATTAATGATTGCTAATCTCCACCACTGAAAATAAATCTACCATTACCAAGCACCTAATATATGTCTTGCAAAATTTGAGATTTTATAGTAGACCTAAAAGGATCTTGATAGTTGTACAAGTAAATTTTTTGAAGCTGTGGCTTAGAATCTTATGCTGTCTTAAAATGATTATTCCCAAACTATGAGTCTACATTTGGGAGCGAATAATGAAATAATTCATCAGTTAGGTATTCAATAAATTTCAAATTTCAAATTTCAAGGTTCGAGATTAAACCATGTCGAGACAAGATTTTTCATTTTACTTCAACCATTAGCAGTAGAGCTTATAATGTCCTAAATAGATAAAATAAAAGACTCTTTCAAAAGGCAAATTATAGATCTAGTCCGGAAGCATAAAGTAGCATGAAAGACATTATTAAAAAAATGGTAAAATCACATCACAGTAGCATGGAGGACATCATAAAATAAGAAGTGGAGATTGCATTTCAGTTAGGACATTATAAAACAAGTTTTCGCTCTTTCTCTTCTGATTACCATACTACTTGACGTGGTTGATTGTAGGACACAAGGTACAACCCAGCATTTGGTGTTTTAGACAGATTCTTTTATTATACTTGTCTTAGTTCCTAGCATTCTAATCACTAAACGATGCTTGATGTTTCAAATTTGCTTTGGATACGCTCCCCTCCCCTCCCCTCTCTCTCTTTCTTTCACTCACTCACCCACAGATTTTTTCCTTGAGCCCTTCATACACAAACAATGACTTTCAACAGTCTTGACCAAGCATCATCAGTTTTATACATCTTCTAATTATTAGTACTAAAACCCCGACAAGCAAGACTTTATCTGATGCAAGTAATCCAATAGATTACAACATATATGGACTTAAGATCTACTAACAGCATCATCCCCCAGGCAGAACCTTATATACATAAGAAAACTCCCCCTCAAAGCCTTTTTGTAACTATCCACTTATGATATTCTCTTCTCCAACCACACATTACAGATTGTTTAACCCATTCTATGGTCCAAGCAATATAACTACCCAAAAACTTCATCTATCCATTTCAATGTCATTATATTACCAGTTCATACAGCCGCTACATATTGAATGTTATTCAAGACTTTCATGACTGCCTAAGTGACACTTACAAACATGTAGCTGTAGGAATTTACATATAACTCAATTCCATGACATCCCAAAGCCTCAACCAAAAGAAAAGCATTAAAAACTACACAATCCCGGAAGGCATAGAATGCAACTACTATATCACAGTATTTGTCCTAACCAAGTTGTTGGAAATATTCTTATTATATAAACATTCAACTTATTCTCCTGCTTCTTACACATAACATGAATTAAACAAACTATATAATCCACTGTTGCTGCACCACTCAATCATAAACACTGAATCACATTCATTTAGGACCCTAATTTGTAGAGGGAAAACAAGAGATATACTGTAACAACTTTCCACAAATAACAATAACACTTATTTAATAATAAAATATCCTCCAATGGCAACTAAAACCATAATTCAAATACTAATTACAATTCGAAATCCTTAAATGCAGATAACGACATAAAGTTTAACGGCTAGTAAAACCCACTAGCTCGGCAACTAAACTACTTAACAAAAAGAAACTACTTGAACAACTCCCACCATGATCCTTGCGACGGTCCAACTTCCTACTTGTTACCTTAGCGTTGCTTAGTATTTCCAAAAATGCTCCACGCGCACAAACCTTGATTGCCTAGGACCTCTTCATTTTCTTCCTCTTTCTTTTCTTCTCTTTCTCCCTCACGGTTTCTCTTTCTCTCTCTGCCGCCTCCCTTCTCTTTCTTTGTGTTGATTCTTTCTCGCTTGGTAAATAATGAGGGTTACCCAATTCCTTAATAGGTTTAATATTTATCCCAACCCAATACTCGGTCCTTTATTCCAGCCCAATACTCGGTCCAATAACTCAAGCCCATCGCTTATTTACTACTTAAACCCTAAATAAGGTAATTAATAATTAATTAAAAAGGAAGGAAAATAACGGGTTATTACATTCTTACCCCCTTAAAAGAGTTTGGTCCACCAAACTAAACGTACCTTAATCTGAAAACAGGGCGGGATACATTTCACGCATTTCGCTCTCGAGCTACCACGTCGCCTCTCTTTCAGTGTGGTTGCTCCATTGTACTTTCACGTAAGGAATAACACGCTTCCTCAATACTTGATCTTTTCGATCTACAATCTTCACCGGTTGCTCATCATAACTCTAAGTCTGCTCGGAATCGCAACTGTTTATACTCAATGACGTGACTCGAGTCAGAAGCATACTTCCTCAACATCGACACATGAAACACATTATTCACCGGTTGCTCATCATAACTCTAAGTCTGCTCGGAATCGCAACTGTTTGTACTCAATGACGTGACTCGAGTCAGAAGCATACTTCCTCAACATCGACACATGAAACACATTATGCACTCCCGCAAGTACAGATGGTAATGCCAACTTATAGAACACCTTTCCAATTCGTTCTAGAATCTCGAACGGTCCAATATATCTCGGGCTAAGCTTCCCACGCATTTCAAGCCTCATAACACCTTTCGTTGGTGATATTCTCAAGAACACATGATCTCCTATTTGAAATTCCAAATCGCGTCGTCGGCGATCCGCATATGACTTTTGCCTATCCTGAGCCGTAAGTAACCATCGACGAATTTGTTGCACTTTGACCGCCGTCACTTGCACAATCTCAGGTCCAATCAACTTCCTCTCGCCGACTTCATCCCAACATGTAGGTGATCTACACTTACGCCCATACAACGCTTCATATTGCGCCATACACTTACGCCCATACAACGCTTCATATTGCGCCATCCCAATGCTAGCGTGAAAACTATTGTTGTAGGCGAACTCCACTAAAGTCAAATGTTCGTTCCAAATTTCCTGCCAATCAAATGGCGTAGCTCTCAACATATCCTCAAAAGTTTGAATTGTCCTTTCCGACTGTCCGTCAGTTTGCGGGTGGAACGTTGTACTCATTGTTAATTCTGTTCCCAATGCTTTCTGCAAGCTCTTCCAAAATTTTGACGTGAATCTCGCATCTCAATCAGACACAATCGAGATCTGTATTCCATGTAACCTTACAATTTCATCAACATATAATTTAGCTAACTTCTCTAATGAATCAGTCACCTTAATCGCCAGAAAACGAGCCGACTTAGTAAGTCTGTCAACTATAACCCAAATTGCGTTATGACCCTTCAATGTTTTAGGTAATCCCACCACCAAATCCATGGTTATGTTTTCTTACTTCCATTCCAGAATCGGTAACGACTGCAGTAATCCTGCGGGTTTCTGATGTTCACTTTTCACTTGTTGACATACCGAACACCTTGCTACAAACTCGGCTACCTCATTCTTCATGTTGTTCCACCAAAATGACTCCCTTAGGTTTCTATACATCTTCGTACTCCCAGGGTGAACCGAAAATATCGAACAGTGAGCTTCCGCGAGGATTACCCTCTTGATATCTTCATTGTTAGGGACCCAAATCCTTGATCGGTACCTTATAATTCCATCTTCTCCAATGCGAAAATATGTCACTTCGCCCTTATCAATAATCTTGTGAATCCTAGATATCCTTTAACTCTGTTGGTTGAACGCTCATTTGAGCTAGATATCCTTTAACTCTAACTTCCAATCTTGAGATTTCAATATCATTCCATGCACTTACCCCCTTAGAAGCCATAGTTGCTAAGGTTCTATGGTTCTTCCTACTCAACGCATCGGCCCCCTTATTAGCCTTTCTGGGATGATATAAGATCGTACAATCGTAGTCTTTAAGTAGTTCCAGCCATCTCCGTTGCCTCATGTTTAACTCCTTCCGGGTGAAAATATATTTAAGGCTCTTATGATCGGTATAGATCTCACAAGGAACTCCATACAAATAATGTCTCCAAATTTTCAACACAAATACAACGGCTGCCAACTCCAAGTCATGGGTTGGGTAGTTCTTCTCATGATTCTTCAATTGCCTTGATGCATAAGCTATTACTTTGTCATTCTGCATTAACACACATCCCAATCCTTTCAACGATGCATCACTATATATCATAAATCCATCCTTGCTTGTTGGTAACGTAAGAACAGGTGCAAACACTAACCGCTTCTTCAACTCCTGGAAATTCTTCTCACACTCATCCGACCACACAAATTTTGTTCCTTTCTGAGTCAACTTAGTTAATGGTAAGGATAACTTGGAAAATCCTTCCACGAACCTTTGATAATATCCTGCCAAACACAGGAAACTCCTTATCTCACTAACAATCGTCGGTCTCTCCCAATTGACTATAGCTTTAACCTTTGCGCGGTCAACCGCTACTCCATCCTTAGACACCACATGTCCAAAGAATGCTACCTCTCCAAGCCAAAATTCACATTTCTTGAACTTAGCATATAACTTATGTTCTCTCAAAATCTGCAATACTAACTTCAAGGGCGCTTCATGCTCTTCCTTTGACTTTGAATACACCAAGATATCGTCTATGAATACTATCACACATTTGTCCAAAAACTCTTGGAATACCCTATTCATAAGCTCCATAAACGTAGCAGTCGCATTCGTCAAACCAAATGGCATCACCAAAAACTCGTAATGACCGTACCTTGTCCTAAAAGTCGTCTTTGCTATGTCCTCCTTCACTCTCAATTGATGATAACCAGAACGCAGATCAATCTTCGGGAAATAACACGCTCCTTGAAGCTGATCAAACAAATCGTCAATCCTTGGCAGCGGATACTTGTTCTTAATCGTCACATGGTTCAGTTCTCGATAGTCGATACATAGCCTCATCGATCCGTCCTTTTTCACGAACAACACTGGTCTCTTTTCGGTTATGGGCATTTCCACTGCGGATGCCCAATCTTTTCACAGTTGTAACATTTCCTATCTTTGTACTTACACGCATCGATCTTATGACTTCCACCACACGCAGTGCAGACTTTTGTTGCTCCACGCTCTGGCGCCTTGCCTTTATCACTAGCAAAACGGTTTCCAAAATTTCGAGTAGGATACTTACTAGCAACACGATCACGACTTTCTCCTGTAGCTTTCCTCTTACCATAACTCTCTCGATTCCGATCACCAAACTGTCCCTTTGACTCACTTGAATCTTTTACAAGTAGACTTCTCAATAGACTATTTCCTTTCATCTCTTTTGTTGCGGTAGTCATCAGATTCCTTCTCTACCACCCTTGCCCTATTCAGGACCAAACCATAAGTAGCCAACTGCAAAGGCGTGATTCTGAACCGAATTCTGTCACTTAGACCCGCTTCAAACTTCCTAGCCTTTTGTTCCTCGCTATCGAAGAATGTAGGTGCAAACTCCATTAACTCAATAAACTTTGCACAATAGTCATCAACCGTCATACTCCTTTGAGTGAGCATCATGAACTCCGCCACTTTGGCATTACGAACACTTGCAGGATAGTACTTTTCATTGAACACCGTCTTGAACATCTCCCATGTGAAATTTCCAGTTCCGCGAGCCGTTGCCGCCCTTTTCTCGGCCTCCCACCAAGTATGAGCCGCTCCTTTCAACACAAACGTGGCAAAAGTAACCTTCTGTTGTTCTGGGGTACAGTTTAGCGTACCAAAAATCTTCTCCATGATCTTAATCCAGTTCTCAGGCTTCTCCTTAGGACTAACAGAGAAAGAGTCCGGATTCCTCTTTTGAAATTGTTCCAGCGGGTCTCTCAATGGTACATGTTGAGGTTCGGGTGGTGGCTGCGCTTGTGCCAATTGAGCCACTACTTGTCCAATACCAGTCATTGTTTTGGTCAGAGTTTGCAACAGATTGGCCATGTTCGGATCCACCTGGCATTGGTTATCAGCACTTCCAGCGTTGCGAGCATTGCTACGGTTCCCGTTTCTCGACATCTGAGGTTAAGAAAGACTATAATGAATACTCTTTACAACACTACATAAAAGGTGTTCTATTACTTGCACCTATTTTATATTTAACTTGGCCTTTCGTCAGACCAATCCTACACACACATCGGTCTTACACTAGACCTTTCACTGCATCAGCCTTGCACTAGGCTTTTCACTTCACTTTGGTCATTATTTTACTAGACCAATCACATATTCTCAGTTCACAAATACGGTGAATGATATAAATACAAAAACAATGCCGGGGAATTACTAAACTAATACTCCCTCCGTCCCATAGAACATTACACGTTTACTATTGAGAACGGAAAATAAGAAATAATGTTATTAAAGTATGTGTTGTGAGTGGGAGGAGAGAGAATGAGTGGAGAGAATAGTAAATTTGAAAAGTGTTGTGAGTGGGAGGAGAGAGAATGAGTGGAGAGAATAGTATTTTTTTTTTCCTTTTTAGGAAAGTGGGACTTTAAAGAGGGACGCCCAAAATAGCAAAAGGGGTAATGTTCTATGGGACGGAGGGAGTACTTTATTTCATAACTATAAAGTAAAAATAACAAATCCTAGTCTAGAATTCAAAACATAACTATCTAACTAACACATTGTAAAACAAAGGAATTAAATGCTTCCGAGCTCAAGTTCATTTCATCAATCTTGAAGATTTCCTAAGCCCTTCGCTTGGCACTCTAGGTCATCCCAACAATCCTTTTGGTCTACCCACAGAAACCTCTGACTTGCGCCGACTATCATCCTTAACCACTATTGGAAGGGCTTCGCTTCCCTCCATTTCGCTTGCGCACTTCAGAGCAGTGGATTTCCTTCCGCGTGTATAGCAGCTAACTCCGCCTTTCGATCTTCCAACTCATAGAACATCACATAGTATTCTTCCCTGATACGATCAATGTACTCTTCCCTCTCAATTAACTTGGCTCTTGTCTGGTCTAGCTTATTCCCGGTAAGTTTTAGCCTTTCATCAGCTTGACTTAACTGCTACGTAATGGTTTCCCGTTCCTCATTCACATTATAGAGATCATTCATAGCATCCTCATACCCCGCCATTGTTACTTCATTCAGTTCACGAAGCTGTACTATTTCCTCTTGTTGTTGCTTCACCTTTGCAACATACTTAATGAGTGTGCCTCTCACGCGAAGTCCATACACGCGAAGTCCATACTTGAGCTTCCTTACTCCATACTTCTTTCTTTGATCCATTAGCAATGGCTTTAGGTCACATGGGAGATCTTAGATATTAAGACTGTTGGAAGAGAATAGTACTTAACCATTATTGGGTCTACCTAGAACTTTCTATTTTAGGAAACTTTCTATATTGGGAACTGTCTATTCTTGGAAATTCTATTTTCGGAATCTTGTGATAAGACAAAGGAGTAGCCTTAATAAGAATGATGAGGTCTTGTCGAGGAAAGTTAGAGAAAATTTCTTTTGGGATTACAAATGCCTAAGTATGATATATACAGTTTTACCCCGTGATACTAATGAGAGTTATTTCTTACTGGTAGGAAATGGATCAAAGAAAGAAGTATGGAGTAAGGAAGCTCAAGTATGGACTTTGCGTGAGAGGCACACTCAGTAAGTATGTTGCAAAGGTGAAGCAACAAGAGAAAATAGTACAGCTTCGTGAACTGAATGAAGTAACAATGGCTGGGTATGAGGATGCTATAGATGATCTCTATAATGTGAATGAGGAATGGGAAACCATTACGCAGCAGTTAAGTCAAGCTGATGAAAGGCTAGAACTTACCAAGAATAAGCTAGACCAGACAAGAGCCAAGTTAATTGAGAGGGAAGAGTACATTGATCGTATCGGGGAAGAATACTATGTGATGTTCTATGAGTTGGAAGTTCGAAAGGCGGAGTTAGCTGCTATACACGCCGAAGGAAATCCAGCTGTTCCTGAAGTGCCTGCTGTGCAAATGGAGGGAAGCGAAGCCCTTCCAATAGTGGTTAAGGATGATAGTCAAGCTGAAGTGCAAGTTCGTAGGTTTCGTAGTAGACCAAAAGGATCGTTGGGAAGACCTAGAGTGCCAAGCGAAGGGCTTAGGAAATCTTCTTGATGAAATGAACTTGAGCCCAGAAGCATTTAATTCCTTTGTTTTACAATGTGTTAGTCAGATAGTTATGTTTTGAATTCTAGACTAGGATTTGTTATTTTTACTTTATAGTTATGAAATAAAGTATTAATTTAGTAATTCCCCTACCTTGTTTTTGTATTAATATCATTCACCGTATTTGTGAACTGAAAATATGTGATTGGTCTAGTAAAATGACCAAAGTGAAGTGAAAAGCCTAGTGCAAGGCAGATGCAGTGAAAGGTCTAGTGTAATGTAAGACCGATGTGTGTGTAGGATTCGTCAGATGAAAAGCCAAGATAAATATAAAATAGGTGCAAGTAATAGAACACCTTTTATGTAGTGTTGTAAAGAGTATTCATTATAGTCTTTTTTAACCTCAGATGTCGAGAAACGGGAACCGTAGCAATGCTCGCAACGCTGGAAGTGTTGATAACCAAGGCCAGGTGGATCCGAACATGGTCAATCTGTTGCAAACTCTGACCCAAACGATGACTGGTATTGGACAAGTAGTGGCTCAATTGGCACAAGCGCAGCCACCACCCCAACCTCAACATGTACCATTGAGAGACCCGCTGGAACAATTTCAAAAGAGGAATCCGGACTCTTTCTCTGGTAGTCCTAAGGAGAAGCCTGAGGACTAGATTAAGAACACGGAGAAGATTTTTGGTACGCTAAACTGTACCCCAGAATAGAAGGTTACTTTTGCCACGTTTGTGTTGAAAGGAGCGGCTCATACTTGGTGGGAGGCCGAGAAAAGGGCGGCAACGGCTCGCGGAACTGGAAATTTCACATGGGGATGTTCAAGACGGTGTTCAATGAAAAGTACTACCCTGCAAGTGTTCGTAATGCTAAAGTGGCGGAGTTCATGATGCTCACTCAAGGGAGTATGACGATGCTCACTCAAGGGAGTATGACGGTTGATGAGTATTGTGCGAAGTTTACTGAGTTAATGGAGTTTGCACCTACATTCTTCGATAGCGAGGAACAAAAGGCTAAGAAGTTTGAAGCGGGTCTAAGTGACAGAATTCGATTCAGAATCACGCCTCTGCAGTTGGCTACTTATGGTTTGGTCCTTGATAGGGCAAGGGTGGTAGAGAAGGAATCTGATGACTACCGCAACAAAAGAGATGAAAGGAAAAAGTCTATTGAGAAGTCTACTAGTAAAAGATTCAAGTGAGTCGAAGGGACGGTTTGGTGATCGGAACCTAAACAGTTATGGTAAGAGGAAAGCTACCGGAGAAAGTCATGATCATGATCGTTTTGCTAGCAAGTATCCTACTCGAAATTCTGGAAACCATTTTGCTAGTGATAAAGGCAAGGCTCCAGAGCGTGGAGCAACGGAAGTCTGCACTGCGTGTGGTGGAAGTCATAAGATCGATGCGTGTAAGTACAAAGATAGGAAATGTTACAACTGTAAAAAGATTGGGCACCCGCAGTGGAAATGCCCAGAACCGAAAAGAGATACACATGCGCAAGGAGCAAAGAGTGATGATAAGGGTAATACTGGTGCCGTGGATGTGTGTTCACTATGACTGCTAGAGATGCAAGAGCCACGAATGACCTGGTAGCAGGTACACACCAACTTTGTTCTCGTAATGTATATGCTTTGATTGATGCTGGTGCTACTCATTCTGTGATTAGTTCTAAGTTGGCAAAAACATATGAATTTGATACCTGAGGCGATAGAAATACCTCTAGTGATAGATACACCGATTAAAGAATCAATTCTGATCACATATGTGTTTAAGAAGTGCCCTTTGAGAGTAGGCGATAGAGAACTCGAGGTTGATCTCATTAGACTAGATCTCTGTAAATTTGATACCATCTTAGGTATGGATTGGTTAGATGCATATCATGTCAAGGTGGATTGTTTTAAGAAGGAAGTTAATTATGTGTTAACATCTGGAGAAGAGTTTTGTTTTCGAGGATCACAGCCGAGAGTAAGATGTTAAGGAAAGGTTGTGACGGATTCCTGGCATATGTGGGCGAAACAAGCAAGAAGAAAGTCCCACCATGATCCTTGCGACGGTCCAACTTCCTACTTATTACCTTAGCGTTGCTTAGTATTTCCAAAAATGCTCCACGCGCATGAATCTTGATCGCCTAGGACCTCTTCCTTCTCTTCCTCTTTCTTTTCTTCTCTTTCTCCCTCACGATTTCTCTTTCTCTCTCGGTTTCTCTCTCTGCCGCCTCCCTTCTCTTTATTTGCGTTGATTCTTTCTCGCTTGGTAAATAATGAGGGACTAGGGAAAGAGAGGAGTATTTATATTCATGGGTATTCCAAATCCTAACCTAAAAAGGATATACTAACCCAATTCCTTAATAGGTTTAATACTTATTCCAGCCCAATACTCGGTCCAATAACTCAAGCCCATCGCTTATTCTATTATTATTATTACTTAAACCCTAAATAAGGTAATTAATAATTAATTAAAAAGGAAAGAAAATAACGGGTTATTACATATACTCCCTTTTCGACCAAAAAAGAAGGTCTTCAGTAATTGTTTACAAACTCAATTATATTTTATCTTCATATAAATAGTTGACGTTGACATACATGGTTTTGCAACAATTACACTCCCTCCGTAACAGGATGAGAGTTAACTTTTTAGTTCCACACGGAAAATAAAAATGATGATTTTCTTGCACTTTGATGGGACATGTACATAACTACCCTCAATGAGCAGTATATCATTGCTACTGCAGATTATGACACAATAGTTTACAAGGTGATTTAGATAACTTCACTAGAATATATACTCTCTTAATGACATTTTATTAGAAAAAAAATGACCGCTCATTTAGGATGAAAGAAGTATAAGTTGGTACTCAAGTGTGTAATTTACATTGATTATAGTTTTGTTTTCTATACAACCCAGACTACATCTCAATCATGGGGGATTAGCAAGATTCACCTTTCAACAGTAATTGTATGGCTTTCGATAACTAATCAAAAGAAATTGCAAAATATCAATCCAGAATTATGCCAAATTAAGTTTGAAAGAAGCCAGCTGGAGGGAGAAATAATAAGCAACCTCATGAAACATTAAAAAAAAATAGCAAGCATAGGATTTAAACAATAATTAATGCTTTGGTATCAAACCCAAAGGCAAGCATCATGCATATAACAGATAAACGAACACAATAAAAACCTTCAGTATGTTCATGAGCAAGGAATTGGCAGAACGGATTTCAAATTAATATAAAATCAGTTGTTGTGTAAGTAATCAAGTGTTATGATCAAGGGTAAAGGAGGTCAATTGGGGGTGACTGTAAGGGTAGTTGTTATTTTCGTTTAATTTTTTAAATACAGTCAATATCGTCAGTTTGTTCAGTGAAGGAATTCGCAGAATGATTTTCGAATTACAATAAAACTCCCCAAAAATCAGTTGTGTAAGTAATCAAGTGATATGATCGAGGGTAAAGAAGGTCAATCCAAGGCTGTTATTCTTGGATTAGCTTTCATTTTATTCAGCTTTATCAGCTAGAACTCTACAAAAGGGAAATGTACCAACAGAAGGAAGCAAACAATGAGAATATTCTCTCATCTAAACATTTCTTCTGTCAATCTAAATTCTTCTAATTCCTCTCTATAACTGATAATTCTCACATGAATCTCCAATTCCTTCATTAAATCAAATCACTCGTCAATTTGTGAGTCATAACATCAAGCTCCAATCCCAATAGAAAATCCCAGATCTAATGCTCCAAAAAAATCGTCAGATTAAATGCAGAATTCACAAACTAAAATTTTATGCCCCCTTTTCACTTTTAATGTCTTAAAATTTCTAGTAAGATCTTCTATTATAATCTAACAACAAAACATAAAATAATAAAATAAAAAAAAGAAAAAAAAGAAAGAAAGAAGAAGGTAGAGAAAGGAAAACATACTCTGTAATTGCTTGTCCATGTATCTACAATGCAAAAAAACAAAAATTAAATAAGACATTAAAAAGGAGAGAAATACTACAGTACAAATTAACGAAAGGGAAAGAAATTAAGAGAAAAAAAGAAGAGGACTAACTTCTTGAGATCCGGAGGTTGACCCGACCTGCTCATGGCTTCTAAACCCTAGAACTGGCGAGATGTGCAAAGGGGAGAAGGCGATAGGTTTCAGCTTTCAGCTTCAAAACCCTACCAAGGAGCGATGAACAAGTATGTGTGGGGTTTACACTGCGGATTACTTTCTCGGTCAGCGGAAACCAAATGGGCCGAATGGTGGTGCAAAGGCCCATACTATGTTTTCATTTCATCAACGGCCCATTGTTCACTAGTATAGTATCTATCTTTGCCTCGGCAGGAGCAGCTGGAGCAGCCAATTAGTGATGTAAGAGTGATGTAAATGCCTTATATGAGGGCTCCCTTGGGGCTCTGGAGTATAAGGGAATGCTGTCACACTTTTGCATATGTGCACATCCGCGATTTACCTCATGACATCTTGAGGGTCGGTGCACTGGTGGTCAGATTAGTCCAGGCGAGCGGGAACACAGGTATCGAAAAAAATTATAATTTTTTATTCCAACACGGAGATTAAGGAAAAATATTGGCGAAGTAGGTGCTATGATTATCACAAGTGAGTTGGGAGAAAAAGATGAATTGCAAATAATAAGTGAAAAGTTGTTGTGAGCTTGAGAGTCTGTCTCACTAAATAAACACATTTCTATTTTAGAACTATCCTAATTCAAAAGTTGGATACCCAAATAGCAAAATGTAATGATTCGATTGGGACGGAGGGAGTAGATATTATTTCATTTGTCCAATTCAGCTTCGGTTTTGATCTAAAAGGATGTTCTATTATTACAAGTTTCATCTTTTTTAAAAGATGACATAATTTTTAGGTATCAATTGTTAATCTTAGGGGTTTAGGGGTGTGCAAATCCGTCAATCGGCCCGCGAAGCCCGCAAGGTCCGTGCCCGCAAGGTTTTCAACTCTGCTGGCTTGACTACTTGAAAGCCCGCGGGGTTTGGGCTGAGATCGGGCTTTCATAGCTTTTCGGCCCGTTAGGCCCAGCCCGGCCCGCACATCCTTCAAAAGACTAAAAACCCAATTAGGCATTTACTTACTGATTTACTTACCATGCATTTACACACTTTAGAAAGTAGGGAGTAAAAGAGAACGTTACATATAATCCATGAATAATGCAAGAACAACACACTTTAGCTCCAACTAGCAAGAATATCAGAAAGGAAAAATTAAATAGCAAAACTGAGTTGGGAGATTAACTGCTTAGTAATCATTGAAGTTAAGGTAGTGCAATAAAAATAAGTTAATCTAAACAAAAGTAAAAGATTTAAACCTCTCCACGCAAATCATCTACTGAAGCAGCTGAGAATGTTGGCACTAAGTCAGCTCCATTTATAACAGATGTGATGAATTCATTGCCTGACTCCGCCAAAATATTGAACAAAATATTGCAATGTTAAGTTATTAACTTTATGGATTTATTTTTTTTGAAGTTGAAATTTATAATTTTAAATTTGAGACTGCTTCAAATATTGTAATATTAAATTGTTAACTTTATGGCAATTCTTTTGATCTTGAAGTTGAAATTTGTAATTTTAAATTTGGGCCCATCAAGCTCGAGCCCGCTAAATGCCCGCTTAAAGCCCGCAAAAGCCTGTTAATTTGAGCCCGCTAAATGCCCGCTATGTTGGGCTCTTGAAATTGAAGTCCGCAACTAAATGGGCTCATACCGGACTTTGCCAAAGCCCGCGGGCCCACCCCTAGTTAATCTCACTCATTTATTTCATTAACAAACTTAAGTTATGGAAATTACTTGTCAATCTCAATCTTTTTATTCCACTCATACATTTAAATATTGTGATGTTACATAGAAAAATGTTGCACAGGAAACTGATCGGGGTAGCGACGGCAGCCGGACCAGAAAAAACACGCTCCACGAGGTCCGAAAAATATGATACCTACAAGACAAATCACCGTTAGGGGTGGGGGGCTTTTCCCCCCAAAACCCTCCGGCATGAGAATCATCAATCCAGCTCATAACATATGTGACATATTTCTATATATATATATATATATATATATATATATATATATATATATATATATAGAGAGAGAGAGAGAGAGGAGAGAGAGAGAAAGCTCTATAAAACATACCTCATTAAAATGAAATGGAGGGAGTATATATAGGCCAAGGGTGATGTCATCATCTATTTCATTTTCACTTTGCCACGTGTCACGCCTGCAACGGAGGGAAGTCTAACAAAAGACTTAACATATAACATTTAACATATACTCCCTCCGTCCCGTCCGAAAGGGCAAATCTGTTGCCTTGCACGAAAAATAAGAAAAGTGATGTAGAAAAAAAAAAAGTGTATAGTGAAATAAATGTTGTGAGTATGAAAAGTGATGTAGGAAAGAGAAAGTGGGGTAGGGAATAGTTAGTAGATATTTATTGTGAGTATGACAAGTGGGTCCCACAAATAAAAAAGTAATAAAAAACTTTCCATTTTTGGGTTGTGCTTTTTCAAATGGGATGCCCAAAAAGGAAATTTATGCCCTTTGAAACAGGACGGAGGGAGTAACATATAACATTTAACATACAACATATAACATAAATCATACAACATATAACATAAATCATACAACATAAATCATAAATCATAAATCATAAATCATACAACATAAATCATATAACATAAATCCTACGCCATAACTATAACTCTGGCGACCATTGAAACAATAACCATATTCGGGCTAGAACAATCACACGAGAATCAAACTTAAACGAGATCCTCATAGCATATGGGTCCATATAGTCCATATTTGGACTTGGGTCGGGTCAACATTTATCGGACATAATATTTTGTTATGGTATATCATAAGCCCCCGACTCCTTAGCTCGATTATTCATGATCGAGCTGAGGAGTAAAATAGCATACATAACAAAATATAGCTTATCACACCGAGTCAACTTACCTGGTACAAAACAAAAATTTGTTCCTTCATCTCTCTCCATCACTTTTATTACTGGCTTCTCATTTTACTTTAACTTTTTGCATTTTCTCTTTCCCATTTCATTTCGCGACTTTCCAATTTCCGATCATTTCTGTAAATTTTCGACTGGTAAATATGACATTTGAGCTAGGCGATTTTTCATTTTGACAATTTGGCCCTCTTGACAATAAATTTTACGTTTAATTTGGGTCTGTATCAAAATAATTTACTTTCTGTCGTTTAACTTCGCTTTTCGCTCTTTCGCTTGACTGGCATTACTTTACTTTCTTAATCTTGCTTTGAATTTTCACTTTTTACGCTTTATTATCATTCTACCTTTAATTTTCATTTTATACGCCTGCTGCATTTTGCTTCAATAGTTTGTCTTTTTTACTTCGATAGCTTATCAAAGATTCACTTTACGACCTCTATCTCTATATACACACTACTCCCTTCAAAAGAGTGAGGCTTGTCTTTAGGCATCCTCACTCCCTACCTATACTCCTCGCCCTCTTTCTCTACTTAGCTTCGATGGCGACTTACTCATACGCCAAGGTAAACACCTTATTTGGCCTAAACCTCGTGGCCAAACCTCGCTTGGCCACACTTGGTCACACTGTACTTATCAAAATCGCGCTAACTATGAACGCGCCAATAAAAACGCGCTAACTAAAAACGTGACAATCACAATCGCTCTAATCGAAAGGCGACAATCACACGCGCTCTGACTAAAAATGCGACAAATGCAAACGTGCTAACTAAAACGCGACAATCACAAACGCGCTAAACGAAACGCAACAATCACAACCAAACGCGACAATCACAAGCGTGCTGACTAAAAATGCGACAAACGCAAGCGCGCTAACTAAAACGCGACAATCACAAACGCGCTAATCGAAACGCAACAATCACAACCAAATGCGACAATCACAAGCGTGCTGACTAAAAATGCGACAAACGCAAACGCGCTAACTAAAACGCGACAATCACAAACGCGCTAATCGAAACGCGACAATCACAAGCGCTCTAATCGAAATGCGACAATCGCAACCAAACGCGACAATCACAAACGCGCTAACCGAAACCGCACTAACTAAAACCGCGCTACTCAAAATTGCGCTACTCAAAAACGCGCTAATCAAAACTGCGCCAACAACGCGCTACTCAATGCGAACTTTTCGTGCCTAGCCTCTCCCAGGACTTTCTAGGCGCCTAGGTCCCTCCCCAGGTCACCGCGCCTGGGTCCCTCCCCAGGTCACAGGAGCTTCACCACTCAGGCTAGGCTAAGAGCTTCGCCACTCAGGCTAGGCTAGGTCACATGAGCTTCGCCACTCAGGCTAGGTTGGGAGCTTCGCCACTCAAGCTAGGCTAGATCACATGGGCTTCGCCACTCAGGCTAGGCTGGGAGCTTCGCCACTCAGGCTAGGCTAGATCACATGAGCTTCGCCACTCAGGCTAGGCTGGGAGCTTTGCCACTCAGGTTAGGCTAGATCACATGAGCTTCGCCACTCAGGCTAGGCTTGGAGCTTCGCCACTCAGGCTAGGCTAGATCAGATGAGCTTTGCCACTCAGGCTAGGCTGGGAGCTTTGCCACTCAGGCTAAGCTAGATCATATGAGCTTCACCACTCAGGCTAGGCTGGGAGCTTCGCCACTCAGGCTAGGCTGGGAGCTTCGCCACTCAGGCTAGGCTAGATCACATGAGCTTCGCCACTCAGGCTAGGCTTCTGTGCCCGTAAAAAAGCCGGGACTTTCTAGACGCCTGGGCCCCTCCCCAGGTCGCAAGGTTTGGTGCCTGGGTCCCTCCCCAAGTTACCTCCCCTGGTGGTGTCTGGGTCCCTCCCCAGGTCACCTCCCATATCTGTGTCTGGGCCTCTCCCCAGGTCACAAGGTTTGGCTCCTGAGCCTCAAGGTCCCCAGGTGGCCGCCCCTCTTCCTGGAGAAAGCCAGGTCTTATCAGCGACAACCTCCACTTTATCAACTTTATCAACAGCTTTAGCAGCAACAATCTTTATCAACTTTCTTTATCAACTTTGGGGCAGCTTTAAGCGGCAACTCAACTTTTCATCACACAAGCAGTTCGGGGTGCGAGCCCATCATAACCAGCAACTCGAGCTTTATCATCCGGCAAAATAACTTGGCCGACTTTGTCATTCTTAACAGAGTACCTGCCAGAAACACGAGGTAGTCATTTGCAAATCTAGTAAACACTTTCTTTATATTTGACGCATCGAGCAAATATTACGCAACTTTTATATAAGCGAGAGAAATAATGAACCACACATATCTTTCGCATTTTACTAAGCTCATCCGTTTCAAGCATACTATCGTGACTATCACTTTTCAGCATTCATTATTTCCAGATTCTCAATCATATAGCAGGTTAACGTACCCATATACCATGATACTTCCATTTCCACTTGCGATATTAGCATACTTTATCATGATTCTGACATAATTTTGCACATAAACACCTCGCATAAGATTCACGTATTTTATTTCAAGGAAACTATTTTTTATGATGTCATAATTCTTTCATACTTATTTCAATCGAAACGTACTATTTTACTAACTTGACAATGTCTCAACAATAAATAATTACGCAAAGTCATAATTTTACCGAATCGATACTAAGCATACTGCGAGATAATACTAATCCACTTTTATTCATACCTAGCCTCTTATATTTCATGTCATCTTAACGCAAACAAACAGTAATATTCGTATTTTAACTCACAGGTTCAATTAACCAAAATCCTACTACGAGAATTTATTTTCGCAACCTCATCTTAAACAATGATTACTTAATTCAAATAACTTATTCAAAATTTAATAATTCATATCCCCAAAATTAAATAAAGCCCAATACAATCTTTTTATAATTTCGCATACGAATTATCTTTAACATACTTTCAATTTTTGTCCAAGGGAATTATTATAAAATCAATTCATTCTATCACGAAAGCTTAGTAACAGAGAACATTTTTGACTTTACCATATACTCATTAACCATTTTCATTTTCTGTCATGCATATTTCTGATCAACAAAACTTTAGTCACTCATTATCTCTTTTTAATGACTTAGGTAGGCAAGCAAGTTAAGTCAATCCATTTAACATAGTAGTACAGAACATATTTACTTTTGCTATATAACAACATTTCTAAGCATGCATTCATATTCTCACATAATGGGCTCATATAAAAATTCTCCAACATGAATAGAAAAGATGGAAAGAAACGACCTGACGGAGGTTAACGACACTCCTTTGAGAACTTAACGGAAGCTTTAATGATCGCCAAATACTTAACGGAGGGACATGTTGTTGCCTTTAACTCAATCAATCTGACTCATGGTGGGCCCCTTGCCAATCAAAACCAGGCGGCTCAATTTCAGCCCACTACCCTGTACCCTTTTCTTTCCATTTACATTTCCTCTTCAATTTCCATTCCTTTTTCAAATTCCCTTCACTTTCTCTTTGCTCAACTCAACAGCAACCCATCGGCGACAACCACTCAACGGTGACCCTCCCTAAACGGCGACAACTTCGATGGCGGGATCCTCCCCGGGCGACAACCACCTTGGTCGACAACAACCTAACGACGACAATCCATACGGCGACATCTCCCCCCACAGCTACAATCCAAACGGCGACAACCAACAATGTTGCCACTACCGGCGACAATCGTTGACGGCTTCGATTCCAAGCAAGATGACACTATTTCCTCCGTTGGCGACATCTAAGACCGGCGACTTCAACTTTTCGGCGACATCTCTAAATAGCGACAACCTCCTACTTCTTTCTACTTCGATCCGTGAACTGGCGAAACTCAAAGCGGCTTCAACCTTAACTTATCGCAACTCTGAACTGCCAAACCCAACCCCGCTCCGTCGTCACTCCCAAACGGCGACAAACCCAAGCGGCAACAAACAACGCTTCTGCTCCCACGGCGACAATCAACGGCGAGATAAACTATAAGTCTCCTTCCTTTACTCATGATCCCCATTTCTGATTTTCAATTTCCGCAACTTGGCTTCTGACAACAATTAATCTTGCGACTTTGGACTTAAAATTTTCGATTTCAATTTTAGCGACTTCTTGTTTTCCTTTTTCTCGCTCCATCAGTTCACCATTCTCGCCACTCTCCAATTTCGATTTCCCCTGTACGACATCTTTCTTATTTGCGACTTCTGTTCTTTCAACCGAACTGGCGAGATGATGGCGGCGAGAAGGACGGCCTTTACAATCTTATACAGATAACATTACTAACCAGTCGACACGTGTTGGATAAGGCTGCTCTCCTGTCGACATGTCTCTCCGATTCACTGTTCATTACTGTTCACATTTTTAAATTTTCAATTTTTCTCTCTGCTTTTCCCTTCCCCTTCTTTCTAGCAAACAACCACGTTATCTCCGGCGATCTAGCCCTCCAGTGACTGATATTTTCTCAGATCTGCCCCTCCTCTCTTGCCTCTTCTTCCTATGGAGCTACTGGCCTCAGCTCTCAGCCCTCTGCCCAGAAAAAATGAAAATGTTGATTTTCGAATTCCGGCTAACTCCGGCGAACTCCGACTGCTGCTACCCCTACTCACTCTAGATTTGATACCCTCGACTCTTCTAGTCAGTCCCGGCAACGGAACCAACTTATGCTACATAGAAAAATGTTACACAGGAAACTGACCGGGGTAGCGAAGGCAGCCGGACCGAAAAAAACACGCTCCATGAGGTCCGAAAAATATGGGACCTACAAGACAAATCACCGTTAGGGGTAGGGGGCTTTTCCCCCCAAAACTCTTCGGCTTGAGAATCATCAATCCAGCTCATAACATATGTGACATATTTCTCTAGAGAGAGAGAGAGAGAGAGAGAGAGGAGAGAGAAAGCTCTATAAAACATACCTCATTAAAATGAAATGGAGGGAGTATATATAGGTCAAGGGTGATGTCATCATCTATTTCATTTTCACTTTGCCATGTGTCACGCCTACAACAGATGGAAGTCTAACAAAAGACTTAACATATAACATATAACATTTACCATACAACATATAACATAAATCATACAACATATAACATAAATCATACAACATAAATCATAAATCATACAACATAAATCATATAACATAAATCATACGCCATAACTATAACTTTGGTGACCATCGGAACAATAATCATATTCGGGCTAGAACAATCACACGAGAACCAAACTTAAACGAGATCCTCATAGCATATGGGCCCATATAGTCCATATTTGGACTTGGGCCGGGTTAACATTTATCGGACATAATATTTTGTTATGGTATATCATATTGCACTACACTTATCAATTTCACCTATTTATTTCTTCGTTCAAAATCACTTTTCCACTCATCCTTTTTATTAATTTTTAGGAAGGAGCTAAAAAATGAGGATTAAACTAAAACAAGGGGAATGTATTGGATGGCAGATATTTGATCTGTGTCAAGTAAGTATAATTACAAGCACGTCAAAATTAATTCTAATGTTGTTGCCTTGAAACCGAGAATCTATAGTATAAATGGCAACCCCTCCGTGAACAGTACAATGAACAGTTTTATAAGCCAAATTTCCCATTTTGTCCTCACTAAGTTGTCCCTTTCCCATTTTGTCCTTAAATTTTATTTTTAAATTAAAAAAAAATTTAAAATTAAAAAAAAAAAAAACACGTGTCCTTGGACACGGGCTTTTACTAGTTATGATTAAATTAGAACACCCCTAACAACTACTCCCTATACGATTACGATTGTTTGTTTGTTGGTGCAACGGCTCATATCATGTGCGGAAGAACAAGTATGCTTAGGCCCTGTCTCCCTGTCTTGTCGAGGGTTTTTGTTAAAACGAAGATAAGTCAATGGACTTCTTTAAAAATTAGATTTTTTAATCATATTTTAGTATTTTATTTTTTTTTCAAACTAACCACACTCTTTCTTTAAAAAGTGAGATTTTTCGGAACAACCCAAAATTTGGAAAAATGTTTTATTAGGACAGAAGGTGTGGTAAACAAAAGATTACTTGTTTTTTCAATTTAAATCCCACGTATTTTAGTCTTAGATTTTGATGTAGCCAAGTGTGGATGATGGAAAATTTCTCCTGCTCTTGTAATAATTATCTAGCAAGTTTACTGGTTACTATTGTAACAACGTACATATATAAGAGTCGAACCACATATATTCGTGGGAAACCAAATATATTTAAATAGTGTAGAATTAATCAAAGGAGTTTTTGATTTGTTTTGTTTATTAACTACTAAAAGCATGAATTGAAATACTAAGATTAACATAACTATTAAAAGCAAAGGATTTAACCAGATTAGGAGAAGTATTCACGAATTGTATTTCATAATTATCATCACTGTATGCTATATTTTGGTAAAAGAATTGATATAACTCATTCAAATGTCCATTCAATTGATTAAGGGTTGAGACGGTTGATATGCGGTCTGATATGCGGATTGCAACCTTAATATTTCTTTCCCATTTATATTTTCTGCTAAGTTAATACACTGATTATTCATTAAGTTTTAAGGAACAATTTAACCTAGATTCTTTTGATTTTCGCTAAGTTATCAATTTAATCTAATTAAGGGAATAGGAGTCTTTGCATAAATTATCCAAGTGAGTGAGATTGTTTACACCACACAAATAAAGAGCTAAAAATATATTAGCATAAAGATCTGATAAAAACTACATCCAATCTATTTACAAGATGTTTAGCTACGCATACTCATGTTTGTCAATACACGAATTGAATAAATTCAAGGATGTCACCTAATGGCGACATAACGATCAGTAACAATTATCCAGAAGCATCCAAAGACGTTATTCACGTGTTTGGACCCACAAAATCAGTTATACTTGATAAAGAATCTGTCAGAAAAGGGTGGCGTCTCCACTAATTTTGAGTGCTTAAACACATACAATAGAAAGATAACACGTGGTCAATGACACATGCAAGACACATGACGAGAGGAGCTATATAAACAACACGTAAAACCTGAAAATGTAAGTCTCAAGTACATTGTTTACACCATTTCTGTAGTTTCCATTGTACTCTTTTCTTTCAGTTCAGAATAAGTACTTATTCGCACGCTGATGAATAAAATTCACGTGTAATAAAAATACCTAGCAAGTGTACTAGCTACCGTTGTAGTAGTATGCAGAAGCAAGGGTCGAACCACAGAGACTTATGTGAATAACAAGTGAATTTAATTGATGTAAAAGTAACTAAAGAGGGGGATTTTGATTTTGACTGATTTAAACTAAATTAAATTTAAAAGCAAATAAACTAAACTAATGAAAATAAAACAAAGATTGAAATCAAGATTGACAAGGATTCAGGGATTGGGTTTCACAACTATCTCCTTCCTATGCTAATTTATAAAAAATATTTACTAATCTTGTTCAAGAAATCGTTCACTTTAATAAGAGTTGGGACGGTTAGATGGCCGGGTTGCAACCCTATTATTACTTCGATATGATGTTTTCCGCAAGGTCTACAAAACATCCAAGTAATACATTTAAAAATGAAGGAACAAATGATTTTAGACCCTTTTAATTTCCGCAAGGTCTTCAATTGGATCTATTCAATGGAATCTATGCCAATGTAAAAACTACCCACGCAAGTGTAGTAATTTAAACCCTAGTAATTTAAAGACCAACAATATCAATCAATAATGTTGAAGTCTAAAAATAAATTAAGCAAATTCCATTGAACAAGAACAAGAAAAGTATGGAAGAATTAAAATATTACTAGCATAGGAATTTAATAGCGCTACATCCAATCCGCGAATCAAATTATTTAGCTACTCATAATAATTAAAAAATAAAATCAAAAATCATAAACCTGAATCGAAACGGGACGAACGAAGGAATTATGTTTTCTTTCCTTTCTTCTCGCAGCAAAAGTACCACGGATTCTCCTCTAAAAATAAAAACAATGACTTTGTTTATATAATAAACCGAGGTTGAAACTTGTGTGAAACAGCCAGCTTCATCCAGCCCACTTCAGGCCCAATTCGAAGCCCAGTTGGCTAGTTCGCTCGAAGCCCTGTGACTCGTTCTAACGAGTTGTGACAATTGGCCCAACTCGTTCTGATTATTATTCTGTTCTTCATTGACCACAGCCCAGGTCCTAGGCCACACTAGCTTCCCTTGGCCAACTGCTTGTGCAAATTCCTCGCCCAGAGCCCAGCTTTCATGCGGCCACAGCCCTAGCATGGCCAGCCTTTGGCCTGGCCACTTGATATTCATTGGCCCCATTTGGTATTCGTCTCGCAACAATAGCACAGTCGCATTTTAGTCATTATAATTCTACGCTTTGCTCTTTAGTACATGAATTTTTTCCAAACTTTCACTTTGGCCCCTATTTTCATAATATCAAATGCCTCCAAATTTTTCATAATTCTATTTTGGTCCCTGAATTTCTGAGATTTACATTTTGGCCCTTGAACTTCATAATCTCAATTTTGTCCCACATTTTTCAGAATTGCAATTTGGTCCCAAAACTTCCAAAGTAGGCACAAATCTTCTATTTTCATCATTGTTGCAGTTCAGTCCCTGTACTTATAAAACACTAAAATACACATTAAATTCTCAAAGTTTCAAACAGAAAATAAACTAGAAACATATCTTTTGGATGGGTAAAACCACATCCATCAAATACCTCCAAACTTACCTTTTGCTCGTCCTTGAGTAAAACAAAGCTAAACAAAAGAAAAACTACCCTAACACATAAAAACAATCAACAAAAAATATTTTTGATATGTTCTCAATACATACAAGGTTGTCGGCCAATCAAGTCTCAGATTCTCACAAAATATGCTAAACAAGTGCCAATAAGAATATGCAATTATAATCACATTAATGCATCTAACTCACAATTTTCCACCTCGGCCTGAATGATTGTAAGTACCCAAATCTGGCTCATGCCTTCCGGTTAAATTTCCCGACATTTCGGTAAGTTTCCCGGTAATTCCCCGGACCTTCCTAGTGTTCCGGAAATGTCCTAAAGCAGTCCCAAATTAAAATTAGGGCTGAAGGAAGCCTTCCTAATTAAGAAAACACGTTTTTCTTAATTAGGGAGAAGGTTCTAGAATAATGCCACCTTGCATGGTTCTAGAATGCTGAGTCACAATGGATAAGCTCGCACGGCTGCATTAGCTCGCTGCCTCATGCCGCACGGCTTCATTAGCCTTATCCAGACTGCCTATAAATAGAGTCCTCCTCTACCCATTTCAACACACAACAATTAACAACAACAAAAACACACACACTCCATAGCAATATAATCAAGACGTGAAGAACACCCTTGAAGGCTCAAGAAGGCGAAAAAGAAGCTCAAGAAGCCATCTCCCTCCTCCTTGAAGACCCAAGACGAACCTCTCCTCCTAGCTCCGTCCGAAGAAGCAAAGGAAACGATTGGTAACCTCGCACGCCCTAACCTTGCATTTTAAATTGATATACTTGCTCATTGCATTCATATATCTTGCTTGGGACTTGGCATTTATTCATAAAGATCATTTCTTTATCACCCCCTTCCCCTTTGCATGCATTAAGACCTCATTTGTCATAAAAATGTAGTCTTTTTCATAAAGGTGCATCCTTTGCACCTAAAATCCCTATTTTCCAATAAAAATGTTATCTTTATGCATCATTTGCATATAAAGATCAAATCTTTTCCAATAAAAATGCATCCTTTGCATTCAAAAACCTTTTCTAATGCATCATTTGCATAAAAATCCTATCTTTACGCATCATTTGCAATAAAGATCCTTTCTTTAAATCAAAAAGCATCATTTGCTAAAACCAAAAATGTCATCTTTTCATTAAAGAGTCATTTTTCATCATGCATTTCCCTTTCCCCTAACCTTGGAACGGACCGGTGTAAAAGTTCTCATCTTTGCATCGTTCCTTCCATCAAAGGTTCATGATTTCTTTAGGAAAAGGATAACCTTGAACCCTATATCTCCGATTATCGCTTAAGAATGAGTATGAAGCCTCTATACGAGCTCGACCGTCTTAAAGCGTAGGATTGATGGGCTAAGGACATTCCTTCCTAAAGAACCTCATCTTTGACCAAAAGAGAGTCATTCTCTCGATCACGCAAGTCCCGAGGGTCCCGAGGTTTAAAATGCGATGATCATAAGTCATAAGATGAGGACGGGATCATAATCCCAAATACATAAATTCCAAGGAATCCCGGCGACAACCAACAAATGGTTTGTACGTCCGGAAGACAACTTGGGACATTCCCCCTTTACTCTCAAACACATGCACACAAAGAAAGCACGCAAGCAATCACGATTAATGAAATCTTGGGAGACTTGCTCCGGCAAGGCACTTTGGGTGAACGCCAAACGTTCTTCCCAAGGGGTAACTTAACCTCCGAACCCATAAAACCTTTTTTCAAAGTTTTGAGGTAATCAAAATGGCATGGCGACTCCGTTTTTCAAATAACTCGGATGTCTTCAAACTCGCGTGAATTCCAATAAACAAAAATTTTGGGCACACATTCACAGTTTGGCGACTCCGCTGGGGAAGGCCAAAGGAGAAAAGCTTTATTTTCAAAACAAAAATCGATACTTGGTATATAGGTGGACCCCACTTACCCTTCCTGTATCGCTCCCTAACCCGGGGCTTGGGATAACCGGGTGGTTTAACAATCCCACGTACCGGTATCCCTTTTCAAAAAAAAAAAAATAATTTTGAAAAAAATATAAGAAAGCTTTTCCCTTTGAGCGGGTTAGACTCCCATCGCCGATTTCATTAATCGTGCTTGCTTTCTTTACCATGCATTGCATCATTTGCATCTTGGAATCTGTGCATACTTTGAACGGGAAACAACCGAAAAATAGCAAAAGGAGTGGAACCTGGAAAATTGATCCATGCGGTCGTACGGCTCAATCCTCATAGGATTCGACCATACGACCTCGGTGGCAATTCCACCGGGAAAAATCATGGTTAATCAGCGAGTCCTAGCGGCTTGGGGCTACTCGGCTCCATGGGCGGCCAGGGCTCCCGAGAAAATTTACGTGCTTATGTGTTGCATTTTCCCCGTCCCGAAAATCATTCCTTTAAAACACATTTATGAAAATCTCTGTTTTAACTCAAAAAGGAACAATTTTAGGAGACCGCACTACGCGCACTTTGATATATCTGTACACTTTTGCACGCACGTCCTTCAAACCCGAGGGTGGTTCAGTGCGATCACGGACAGCCTTACGATGCTCCCGGGCGCGCACGGAATCATCCCAACCTCCCGTGGCGGCCGGTGTCGACCAATGCACGGTCAGGTGTCACACGTTTCAAAAAACCGTGACTTTTGGTTGGTTTTTGGTCTAGTCCGTGTCATATAGCCCGGTTGCATACCCACGTAAAGGTCAAGCCTTAGCTCATAACGGAAGCCAAGATTTTCGCTCAAGCGAAATTGCAGAAATTCCGACAAGGAAAATCGGTGGGATCTTGACTCCAGGCATTGACTATTGACCTTGACCCACACGGAATGCGTAAGAGTCAAGACCGAGTCTTTGCCAAAATCAAAAGATCTTTCGCTCAAGCGAAGCTACTGCCAAAATTCCGACAAGGAAAAAATTGGCAAGATCTTGGCCGGCATTGACTTCGATTCGACTCACGCCTTTGCGTATGCAACGAAGTTCAATGTGACCTTTGTGTCATCCGGCTTTTGCCGCCCGACCCATGCCTATTATATTCTCGGACATTACCGAAAGTCAAAAACCGTCATTCGCTCAAGCGAAACTCTGTCAAAGATCCGTCAAGGCGAGAGACGAGACTTTCCGGTATTGCCTTGACTATAATCCGCATCGCTCGTGCGTTGAAAGGTCCTATGACCCGCTAGACCCGATAGGAGCGTTCTTTACTCTCGGTCGGTGGGATCCGCGTGCCCTATAGGACCCTCGCCGAGGCATCCACCCTGGGAGGTCGAAATACGGGTGGAATACGAGGGGCTTATAGACGTAGTGACGGAACCCGGCGATCCGAGGATCTAGAGTAGTTGTGAAAAAAGAAGGGCGAGAACCCCTTTTCCAACCAAATAGATATTAATAAAAGACACTGTTTTAAGTAAACTTGAAGATTCTAATTTGCATATTGCACGAGCCTTCGGCTAAACACCTACCCCGAGTCTAAACCTTTCCTATCCCTTTCCCGCGGCGAGAAAGAAGTGGGTGAGAACACCGGGTCGGCGACTTGTTAGCGCGAGAATCCTCGAACAGTTCGCGAGAATCCTCGGTTTTGTCGGCTTTTCGGTGTCAAAATGGCCAACATGGTAATCCACAACGGTAATGACCAAGCGGTTGGAGGGGCTATCCCGGTTCAACCCAAGCCTCACATCTGGTATGATGTATGTGATTGTGAAAGGCTTGCTTAGAGTATGAGTATCAAGAATGGATCAATGAGGATGCTCCTTGAGGAAGAAGAAGAAGAGAAAGTCCACACGGCGAAGCTCAAGGAAAGATACGAAGGCTGGGGACAAGAGCGTAGGAACTTTGGGAGAGCCTTCGGGCAAGTTCGACTACTATGTCAATTATGCCAAGGAACTGTCAAGGAACCCGTCACCCCAAGCACGATCCGGCTGATATCCCCATGTACGGTGATCCTCTTGAAGCGAAAGTGCTGAATTTGTGGCCATCGTGAAGTTGATGAGAAGCTAGCGAGATCTAGAAGCGAGAACACGAAAGCCTATTGAATACGTAGCCGATCAAGGAAGAATTAAGATCCCCTCTGAAGAAGACTTCATCGGCATTATCCGGGCCAACCCTTACATTGGCTACTGACAAGGTCGTGGTGTCCAAGATCGGTAAAGAGAAAATGAGTTATCGGCGGTGCATTGATAAGATGAGCCGGACCCTTCGGTCAATGAGTCCGGTCGCTACGGAAGAGCTAGGCTGAAAGATTGCAACAAGTTACTTTAGTTCCCCTCACCATCTTTCCACGATGCCGGCACATTAATGATTTCCGGCAAGCTTTTGATCGGTTCGAAGTCTCAACTTTACGAAGAACGCCGCAAGGCTGCTACTCCCGGGGCAACGGCAAGAAGGAGTGAGATCCGGTCCAACCCTTGTCAAGTCCACCCTCGAGTCAATAAGTAGTGTAGGGTCAGTCGGTGTTGTCTATTCGGTTGAGTCGGGAATCTTCGAATTCCGGTCCTCGGAAGTCATCAGAAGGCCTCACGCTGAGGATTATGAAAATGTAATCGATGTCATCTTTCCCCTTATCTTGAATGAAATGACAAATCTTTACGATTATCCTCTTATTGCCAACTTAACAAATGATAAATTAACTCAAAACTTAACAACGGATTAATAATGAATCATTTGAACAAGATGCAAACACACTAAACGAACAATACATTAAAGAAATCTTTAAGCGGGTTTCGAAAAAGAGGAAAACCGGGCCCAAGTGCCGAGGAGGTTTTGATAAGTGTGAACTTGGGTACTATTGAGGAACCTAAAGAGACACGGATTGGAAGCTTCTTCCGGGGGTTGAAAGGGACAGATTGATCGAGTTGCTCGGAGAATACGTCGACGTGTTTGCATGGTCATACAAAGATATGCGGGGCTAGACGGTTCGATAGTAGAACACGAGAATCCCTCTAGCACCGAGATGCTAAGCCGGTAAAACGAGCGAGAAAGATTAAGCCGGAATGGTCTCTACGGGTCAAAGAAGAAATTGAGAAGCTACTTGCGGGTAGGGTTCATCGAGTTATTGAATACCCGACATGGTTGTCCAACATCGTGGCCGTAACCAAGGCGATGGGAAGGTGCGGCTCGTGTGGATTTCGAGATCTGAACAAGGCCGGCCCAAAGACGACTACCCTGCGCAAACATAGACATCTGGTGGACTCCAGCACTTGACTACGAAGTCAAATCCTTCGTTGATGGTTTTGCGAGCTACAACCGAGATCAAGATGGCCGAGGAAGACCAAGAAAAGACGGCCTTCACCACACCGTGGGAACCTCTTGTTATACGGTAATGCCATTCGGGCTCAAGAATGCGGGGCTACTTACCGAAGGGCGGCGACCGCGCTTTTTCATGACATGATCCACAAGGAGATTGAGGTCTACGTAGATGACATGATAATCCACTCCAAAGGAGAAGGTGGGCGACACTTTGTTGACCTACGAAAATTCTTTGAGAGGTTGAGACGGCATTCCATGAGACTAAACCACGCAAATGCACCTTCGGAGTGACAAGGGGAAAAGTGCTTGGGTACATGGTCACGGAGCGAGGTATAGAAGTTGACCCCGAAAGATCAAAGCCATCATGGATATGAGGCCACCTCAAACCAGACGAAGTCAAGAGCTTCATGGGTAAATTGCGGTACATCGGCCGTTTCGTCAATCGGTTGACCACTATGTGCGAGCCCATCTTCAAGCTCATGAAGAAGAATGTGGACACAGAATGGACCGAAGAATGCCAAGATGCCTTTGACCGGATCAAGGCATACTTAGTACATCCCCGGTACTATGCCCCCACATAGACGAAGCCTCTTACGCTCTATCTCACTTTCATGAACACGGCGGTTGGGGCTATGCTTGCTCGGGAAAAGAAAGACTCTCGGGTGGAAAATGCCATTTACTTTGTCGGTAGGAAGCTACGAGGGAGCGAGCTCAATTACTCGGCATGTGAAAAGACTTGTGCGGGAGGCGAGTGCAGGTAGTCGGCAAGTTGAAGCATTATATGCGAAGCCCGCCTGTGAATTTGGGCTCGAAAATGGACCCCATCAAGTAAATCTTTGACAAGCCTTCCCGCTCGATGCGTTTAGCGAAGTGGTCCTTCTTCTTGGCGAGAATACGACATCAACTATGTGACCGAAAGGCCATCAAGGGTCAAGCATTGTCGAGATCACTGGCGAATTTCCCCGATAATGAAGACGAGAGGGCTGAACCCCAATTTCCGAGATGAAGGGATCTTTGCGGTTGAGCACGAAAATAGATGGCAATTGTTCTTTGACGGAGCCGCTAACAAAAGAGGAAAGGGTGTAGGAATGCTATTGGTCGATCCGAAAGATGAGCATACCCCCATAGCCCTCAAGTTGAACTTTCTGCCACGAACAATGTCACCGAGTATGAAGCTTTGCATTCTTTGGTTTGGAGGCTGCCTTAGAAAGAAATGTCAAGGAGCTCGAAGTTTACGGAGACTCGGCCACGATCATCAACCAAGTCTCCAACAAGTGGAAGGCTGTGGACCCTAATCTGCAACGGTATCATGCCCATATGGAGGAGTTATTTGGACGGTTCGGAGAAGTGACTTTCCACTACTTGCCGAGGGAAAAGAACAGTTCGCGAGATGCCCTAGCTACTCTAGCCTCATTGGTAGAGATCCCCAGGAAAAGCCATAAAGCCCTTGAGTGGGTAGAAGAGAAGCCCCGACCTTACGTTGTGAAGTGGACACAGGACCCGAGCCTATAAAGGAACCTTGGTACAATCAGTTACCAATTCCTCAAAGACGGAGAGTCGGCTTTCGGAGACGAAGAAGGTAGACCAAAGAAGGTATCGAGCCAAGAGCTTACAAGCCACGAAAAGGTTGGCTTCTCATTATGTCATTCTAGGAGGCAACCTATACAAGAAGCGGTATCAAGGACCACTCCTCTTATGTGTCACTCAAGAAAGAGCCAAAGAGTTGATGGCCGAAGTCCACAATGGTCCCTGCGGTCCTCACATGAATGCCGAGCCACGATGCAAGTGATCCTCGAGAATGGGTTACTCTTTTGGATCTCCGTGGAGGCAGGTGCGTTCGGCACGTCCGAACTGCGACAAATGCCGGCGGTTTGCCAACCTCAACCATCTCCCACCTCATGACATGTCTTGCATGACGACTCCTTGGCCGTTTGCAACTTGGGGCATTGACGTGATAGGGAAAATATCCCCGGCGGAAGCAATGGGCATGAGTTCGTGTTGGTAGCCATCGACTACTTCACCAAGTGGGTAGAAGCCAAGTCCTACAAGGTCCTCACTTCCGAGAAAAGTGGCCCAGTTCATCAAAGAAAACATAATGTGCAGATATGGGGTGCCCAACGAGATCATTTCTGATAATGGGTCACACTTCGAAGGAGGCTGCGATAGGCTGCTGTCGAGAATTGAGTTACTCGCCACAAGTCGTCCCCGTACGGACCTCGAGACCAATGGAGCCGTGGAAGCTGCTAATAAGACACTCGAGCGGATCATCGGAAGATGGCCACCCGTGGTCGTGATTGGCCCGAAAAGGCGCACCTAGCACTCTGGGGCTCTACGAACGTCTGTCGGAAACGGCCACGGGAGAAACTCCTTTTGCCACTAACTTACGGGATGGAAGAAGTGTTACCGGTGGAGTTGGAAATCCCGTCATTAAGGGTCCTCTGGAAAAGCAGTGTCAATGAAGTGGAATGGTTGCGCGGCCGGCATGATGAGTTAGCCACGCTTGACGAGAGAAGGCTAAAAGCCATGGAACACACCCGAGCCTACCGGAGGCGAATGGCCGGGCGTTTGATAAAAGGTCGAGGCCGGAGACATCAAAGAGGGCGACTTAGTGCGAAAGTAAAGCCCCTACCGAGACAACCCCACAGGAAAATGGGAACCCGTCTGGATCGGCCCTTATGTGGTGCGAGAAGATCTTGTCGGGAGGAGCAATGAAGCTTGCGAGACTTGGATGGCAATCCCTTTGTCCACCCGGTCAACGGTGATAAACTCAGAAGATACTATGTCTAATAAAAAAAAAAAAAAAAAAAAAAATCTTAGTGCAAAAAGAGTAATGCCCGGCTAAATTTGAAAACCCCAAAAGGGCGGTCTAGGCAAAAGACGGGGTTGCACATATAAAAAAAAAAAAAGAAAAAAATCTTAGTGCAAAAAGAGTAATGCCCGGCTAAGTGAAAACCCCAAAAAGGGCGGTCTAGGCAAAAAAAACAGTGCACATAAAAAAAAATTGGTTCACCGAGAATGAACTACGTAGACTGAGCCCCTTAGCCTTTCTTGTAAAAGGGAACGTAGGCGGCCATATATGGTTCGGTCTAAACAATAAAAAGGACAATCAAGCTTCCATGAAGTGCGTCCTAAATAATAAAGGGTATTTCGGTTTTCATAAAACGGGTCCCAATCAATAAAGACATTTGAATTTCCATGAAATGTGTCTTGATTAATTTTTAAGATAATATGCCTTGTTCATTACAAGTTAAAAACTTCTTGATGAGTTCAAGCACGGTCTACCTCTTAACTCTGCTAACTGCTAAAAAGATCTAAAATACAATAAAATGCCTAAATAAACTAATGTGTTTGCAAATGGCAATAAGAGGATCTTGAGAAAAGACTTGTCGGTCGTCATTCGCCGAGTCTTCTTGATCTTCTTCCCTTTTCCTCGGCCTCGTCGAGTCTTCTTCCTTTTCTTCTCAATAATGTCGGTATCCCTCATCCCGACCTCTGGTATCCTCACTGGAGCCTCTACCAACCCCGTGTCAATGAGTGCTCTCTCTATCCAGAGCACGAGTCCGCACCTCCTCCCTCGAGCCTCGGTCAAAGGAGCGACCTCGGACAATCTCTTGTAGAGCCTCCATATCTCGACCAAGTCACACGATTGGTTATGGCAACTCGCCTTAGCCTCGGTCTCCCTCGAGTCCTACTCGAGTCACAGATCGGCTCCCAATAAAGCTCGACGTCTATCCTCCAAGATAACTGAGTCGCTCCCGTCTCCCTCTCGTACCCGGTCCAAGTAGACGGTGGTCAAGATGGTGCTCTTCACGCTCTGAAGATAGCCCTGGGTGGGAAAGCGGTATATGTCCAAGCCCTCGAGAAGAAAGAGAAGGCTGGTGGATCTCTCATATCAATGACACCACCTCCATGGTCCGGATGTCCTCCCAATCACTCAATGGCTCTGTAAAGCCCCAAACTTCCTGGATACCAAGCGGGGTATGTAGAAGGACGACCGGCGAGAATCCTGGAACCCTCACAACATAAGACTCTGAAATATCCTCCTGATGCCGCAACCTCCAATGTGGTATCCACCAACGGATGTCCGAAGTGGATAGCCTAGCCATCATCGGCTCCCGGCTACCACTGTTCTGTTGCCTAGGTGCACCTCTCGAAATCACCCAAGGGCACGAGTCGGCAAAGCCCCAGGCAAAGCCCAGAGCCTCTCCTGCGACCACGAGTCAACATAGCCGGACTCCCGGACCTCATGAAAGCGGTCTCCCGAGCCATCCTATCGATCCCATGAAATGTCTCTCCCAAAACCCGGCGGGACAATATCCTTCCCAGCCACTGCGAGTCTCGACCATGTCCAAGAGGCCACTATGACAGATCCCCGCGGACTCGGCGGTGAACGGAACGAGAGAATACGCGAGAGAATGAAAGCATCCATAGCCACCGTGGTCGCAGCCATATCTGGAAACCCAAACACTGCCGGGATATCGAAAGGTCAATCCTATCCGGGCTACCATCATCCTCTCGGCCTCTCCCAAAGGAATCTGCGAGAAAAGATGCAAGCTTTACCGTCACCGGCACGTCTCCGATCAGCGGAATAGATATAGCCTCGGTCTCGGGACCCCCAATCAAGGCTCTGAAGTCTTCGTGCGTTGGGACAATTTCGTTGTAAGAGAAGCGATAAACATGTCTCCGGACGTCCCGAGAACTTTGCTTTGCGGCTCTCAACGAGTCCCAATCGGGCGGGAGATCCCTCAAATGCCATAAAGACTTGATCTTGAAGGAAGAATCAAGCGATCCCTTGTGATTTTGGAAGTTATGTCTCGCCCAAGATTGAAGACCGGATAGAAAATGGTCTCGCTTCCCCCTTTGCAATCGACGGGCTTCTCCATCGCAAAGTGTTCAAAGATGGTGCTTTTAGGTCCAAAATATGCTCTGGGAACAATTGGGACAAGTCTAGAGTGAAAATGAAATGAAATGGCCAAGCCTTGCTTTTATTCGAGAAAATAACCGGCTCGAGACGGGCCGTGAGCCGCACGGCTTCATTTTCCCTCAAGGCCATGCCGCACGGCTACATTAGCCCTCTGTAGAAAAAATTCTGCAGCAACCAAAGTTGCTGCCCAAGGGAGTTTTCACCCCACTTTTCAATCAAAACACATGTACAAAAACATATCCGAAGCCATTCAAGCATTTATATACCATTATAAATCATTTTGGCCCATTTTTATTGATTCCAAGCAAAAAAGTCGCCCCAGGCTCGAGATAATATGCAAATTGAAAAAGCATAAATTAGAAAAGTAAATAGAATGTAAATACAATGTTTTCGCCCCATCGGCGCCCAAATAAAGCAAAAAATAAACAAGTTGTGCATAAAAATTGTTCATTGTTTGTTTTGTTCCAAATCTATTCTAGAGACCTCCTAGGCCTCCGATTCTTCTTCCTCCTCATCGCTACTCGGCTCATAAATGCTAGCCTCCCTCATCAAGTCCTCACAGTCGCTCACGTCGAGACAAATGGACATTATCGTGCCCGTACTCGGCCAGTTGCTCCCGAATGTCGGCGTTGGGTCCCCGCCCCGAGGCATGGCACTTTGGAAGAGTACTCGAGGCCGATGAGGTAGGCAATGCCCCAGACGTGCCGTCTCTTGCGCCCGAGGCTCCTGTGCATCCGCCGCCGCCTTCGAAGCGCGAGCCGGCTTCCTCGAAGAGACCGGCACATGTCCTTCCCGGCCCTATTACACGACCGACCTATCGTAAGTGCGGAGTGGAACCACGAGAAAAAGAAGAGAAAAATCTCGGAAAATCTCGGAAAATTGCAAAAGCGAGAAAATCAAAGCTAAAAGGGAATAAGACCACTAAGAGTACACTTACGGTGCTATCGGGCGGCAAGGTGTCTTGGGGCTCCCTAGCATCGGGGACGGTATCCTCATCCTCCTCGGCACTCCATGGATCACATAGGACAAATGCGCGGGAGGGATCGGCGGGTCGATAGGCTCATCCTCCCCATATCCACTGGTGACCGCCGGCTTCACTAGCACGTGGCGTCCTCGGGCTGCTCCACAAACACGGCGTAGGGGTGTCCATGTCAAAGTACTCCTCTGCGGCCACGCTGGTACCTCTCAATCTCATCCTCAGGCCAATCCACAGGCTGCGGCATCCGTCTTTGGAGGATCGAAGGAGTAATGGCATCTAGTGGGGGAACATGACCATCTTTGCCTCGAGAAGCGGTCCCCCAAGTAAATGACATCACATGTCGGCCAGTGAGCCACCTCCTCTGCCTCGTCACCTCGATAGCATCTCCCGGCAAAATCTCCGGATACGCCCCGAGGGTAGAAGTCCACTCCATCGTGCCCATCCCTGTTGATGACCGGCCTCACCATTTTGTAATCGAAGGTAATCCGGGTCTTCCCAGTGAATTTATCTCTCGCATCTCCCCTCCGGCGAACCATAGCGGGGAAGATGGTGACATCACTCTTTGGTTCCAAGGGAAGAACCCGATCACCTCGCAAAACCAGGCTGCATGTTCAAAACATCAAAAGGTCATTCTCTCTCTTATAAAAGTCTCAAGACGGGAAAAGAGAAAAGAAAAAAAAGGAGACTACCTCAAGGGCAAATGAGAAGCGGTCCATCGAAGCGGCCTTGTTCCGACCGTACATGTCCAATGAGAAGTACAACTCCGCCAATCCGGCCTCTCCCCAAGAGACCGTCCCTATCCCATCAACATCCTCCGAGAGAGTCGAGGAGGCAAGTCATAGCTAGCGTCCCGAATTGGCGAAGATAGTGGTGATAGCATCAACCATATGAATGCTCTAGCCAGTGGCTTTGGGCGATCACATCATTAGCGGCAAAGTTACGCATGCAAGTACGATCGCCACCTCGACATTCCGCGTCTCCATCCCCGGCCCCTTGGGAATCGGCTCAAACCCGACCAAAGCACGGAACTCCTCGGGCGTAATATGGTCTCTCCAAGTCACGGGCCTCCCGGTGAAGCGTAGGCCCGATAATAGGCTTTGTGAAATCGGCGGGGAGTCAGCTGTCGGCTCTCCCGGCTCGGGTGAAAGCTATGTGTCTTGTCCCACCGGAACTCGAAAGGGCCTGGACCAAGCCCTTGCTCTTAGAGGTGATGTGAACACCCCTGCCGATGGCCTCTACAAATGCATCCAGGCCGGTAGCCCTCACCAGCTGCTTGGGATTTACCCCATTCTTCTCAAAATCCGGCATCCTCTGCCAAAGCTTAACTGCAATCTCCGATGGTCCTCTAGACTTGTTCTCCTGTAGACAAGCACATCAAAAAGAAGCGTCAGTCCTTCATATCATTTCAAAAGCATGCGTATATTCAAAAGTGCACATATTTTCAAAAGAAAAGCATTCACAAAAGTTTTTCTAGCATTATTTGCATCAAAAACGTGTCTTTCATCACTTGAAACGCGTCATTGCTTTCCTAAAGCACAAAATCACAATTCTTCGCACATAAGCATTATTCTTTCAAAAATGGCATGCATGAATCATTTTCATCTTCCAAAATCATGTTTTCTCATTGAAAATCAGAATTTTGACCTAGTTCTAGCACAAGGCAAGAACTCCGTCTCATATTTTGAAAAATTCTCATTCTTACTTCATTTTGCGAGAAAAAAAAAAAAAGTGAGTCATTCTCATATTTTTTTTTCATCAAATAAAATTGCACATGCATATTCTTAGCCTCATAGGTTGTTCATGCATCTCAAAATTATTCAAAAAATCATTCAAAAATCCTAAAATTCGGGTCAAGCCCTAAATCATTCAAAATTCAAGCAAAATCATCGGATTTGAGCAAAATGAGAATGCTTACCCCAACCGATCGCGGGTTCGTTGATTTATGCTCCCTTCTCCCCGGGTAAAGCTCCGATGGAGGCGTAAGGAAGTCATACTTCCTCTCCGTCCGAACGAGCTCCTTTCTCCTCCTTCTCGCAGCCGCGGAGATGTTCCTTCTTGCTTGCCTCGGTATGGGATTGCCCTCCGGATCCATTCCAATCGATAGAAGCAAAAAAGGGTTGAAGAAATCTCGAATTCTCTCTCTCTTCTCTCTCTCTCGGCTGAAGTGGGCGGCAATGCAATGCCAATGGCCCGTTCAAAATCTGATTTTAAATAATCTGGAAAAAACGGGTCTCTAGCCGTACGGCTTCTTTTCTCCATCTCATGCCGGGCGGCTTCATTCGCTACGAGCGAAATTACAATCCTGCCCGGACCTTCCACTTGGGCATGCAATTTCCGTTATCTTTTAACCAAGATAACATCTTTTCGTAAAATATCCCTTATCTCTTTAGCAATCAAGCTCTATTCCCGGTCGCCTCCGTTAATTCCGTTATAACGGGATAACACTAGGTGACAACCTCCGAATTGTCAGAACTCTAAACTTGTGCTACCTCTATCCGCGAATAGTGAAGTATGCCCAAGTCATTCCAACTTGTGCTACCTCTATCCGCGAATAGTGACGTATGCCCAAGTCATTCCAACTTGTGCTACCTCTATCCGCGAATAGTGACGTATGCCCAAGTCATTCCAACTTGTGCTACCTCTATCCGCGAATAGTGACGTATGCCCAAGTCATTCCAACTTGTGCTACCTCTATCCGCGAATAGTGACGTATGCCCAAGTCATTCCAACTTGTGCTACCTCTATCCGCGAATAGTGACGTATGCCCAAGTCATTTCAACTTGTGCTACCTCTATCCGCGAATAGTGACGTATGCCCAAGTCATTCCAACTTGTGCTACCTCTATCCGCGAATAGTGACGTATGCCCAAGTCATTTCAACTTGTGCTACCACTATCCGCGAATAGTGACGTATGCCTGTCATTTCAAGTGTCATTCCAACTCATGCTACCTCTATCCGCGAATAGTGACGTATGCCCAAGTCATTTCAACTTGTGCTACCTCTATCCGCGAATAGTGACGTATGCCCAAGTCATTTCAACTTGTGCTACCACTATCCGCGAATAGTGACGTATGCCCAAGTCATTTCAACTTGTGCTACCTCTATCCGCGAATAGTGACGTACGCTCAAGTTTCCCAACTTAAGTTACCTCTATCTCCGTCATAAAGAGATAGCGCCATAAGCTCTAGCTTCCTCAGGTGACAGCCTCCGAATTGTCAAAATCTCAAGGATCCTAGACATCGTTCCTAACTATCTAGTGATGCTTGAACTACGATCAAGGCTTGATTCCTCCGGGATACGTAGGTAGCCTTTTATAAAAGGTCCAGCCATTCGACCACTTTGGTCACCCTGTTTCTTTGTCACTCCTCAGTGATAAAGCGCCCCCTCATAGAAGTTCAGATATCCGACCACCTGGGTCACTCCTAGCATATCCCCAGTAGGATCAATTGCTTGACCTCCTAGGTCATTTTCTCTTCTTTGTCCCCGGCAAGAGACCAGTTTCTCTTCTTCCTTCCAGCGGATCCTAATTCCGAACTACGGCCTGGCTTGATTCCTCCGGGATACGTAGGTAGCCTTCCAAAAGGTTCAGCCACTCGACCACCTTGGTCATCTAATCCGTCTCGGCATTCGCCAGATCGGATCCTTTTCTATCGACAACCCCACTCGCCTTGCAAGTGACGTTGCCGAGGGGCTTCTGTAAGTACCCAAATCTGGCTCATGCCTTCCGGTTAAATTTCCCGACATTTCGGTAAGTTTCCCGGTAATTCCCCGGACCTTCCTAGTGTTCCGGAAATGTCCTAAAGCAGTCCCAAATTAAAATTAGGGCTGAAGGAAGCCTTCCTAATTAAGAAAACACGTTTTTCTTAATTAGGGAGAAGGTTCTAGAATAATGCCACCTTGCATGGTTCTAGAATGCTGAGTCACAATGGATAAGCCCGCACGGCTGCATTAGCTCGCTGCCTCATGCCGCACGGCTTCATTAGCCTTATCCAGACTGCCTATAAATAGAGCCCTCCTCTACCCATTTCAACACACAACAATTAACAACAACAAAAACACACACACTCCATAGCAATATAATCAAGACGTGAAGAACACCCTTGAAGGCTCAAGAAGGCGAAGAAGAAGCTCAAGAAGCCATCTCCCTCCTCCTTGAAGACCCAAGACGAACCTCTCCTCCTAGCTCCGTCCGAAGAAGCAAAGGAAACGATTGGTAACCTCGCACGCCCTAACCTTGCATTTTAAATTGATATACTTGCTCATTGCATTCATATATCTTGCTTGGGACTTGGCATTTATTCATAAAGATCATTTCTTTATCACCCCCTTCCCCTTTGCATGCATTAAGACCTCATTTGTCATAAAAATGTAGTCTTTTTCATAAAGGTGCATCCTTTGCACCTAAAATCCCTATTTTCCAATAAAAATGTTATCTTTATGCATCATTTGCATATAAAGATCAAATCTTTTCCAATAAAAATGCATCCTTTGCATTCAAAAACCTTTTCTAATGCATCATTTGCATAAAAATCCTATCTTTACGCATCATTTGCAATAAAGATCCTTTCTTTAAATCAAAAAGCATCATTTGCTAAAACCAAAAATGTCATCTTTTCATTAAAGAGTCATTTTTCATCATGCATTTCCCCTTTCCCCTAACCTTGGAACGGACCGGTGTAAAAGTTCTCATCTTTGCATCGTTCCTTCCATCAAAGGTTCATGATTTCTTTAGGAAAAGGATAACCTTGAACCCTATATCTCCGATTATCGCTTAAGAATGAGTATGAAGCCTCTATACGAGCTCGACCGTCTTAAAGCGTAGGATTGATGGGCTAAGGACATTCCTTCCTAAAGAACCTCATCTTTGACCAAAAGAGAGTCATTCTCTCGATCACGCAAGTCCCGAGGGTCCCGAGGTTTAAAATGCGATGATCATAAGTCATAAGATGAGGACGGGATCATAATCCCAAATACATAAATTCCAAGGAATCCCGAGCGACAACCAACAAATGGTTTGTACGTCCGGAAGACAACTTGGGACATTCCCCCCTTACTCTCAAACACATGCACACAAAGAAAGCACGCAAGCAATCACGATTAATGAAATCTTGGGAGACTTGCTCCGGCAAGGCACTTTGGGTGAACGCCAAACGTTCTTCCCAAGGGGTAACTTAACCTCCGAACCCATAAAACCTTTTTTTCAAAGTTTTGAGGTAATCAAAATGGCGTGGCGACTCCGTTTTTCAAATAACTCGGATGTCTTCAAACTCGCGTGAATTCCAATAAACAAAATTTTGGGCACACACATTCACAATGATGAATGAAATATGGGAGATCATGATCAACAAGATAAGATTGTTTATGGGTTCACTAAAACATACCCTACATCACAGATAACAAACAATTCCATATACAAGGATACTCATATGTATGATTACGCACTTGTCAACCCGATTACTCAATATTGAACAAAAATAATGGCTTTAGGTTAAGTCCACAACAATTGTGGGGATAGGTTCACGGCTACAAACGAAGGAATGGACATACAAATACAAGAATGTGAAATTAAAAGCCTTCCATTGCATATTACTCATTCCGAAATTTCAGCTTTTCCGCTCACCTTTGTTTCCCCAATACTTCAACCCCCAAACTAGACTTTGTCATACTTTATACACTTGGGGTTGAAAGCATTCCCTCACTCAATACTGGTCACTGATCAATCATACTTCACAAAATTAGGGGCTAGCTGTTTCTTTTCCTTTTTTTTTTTAACTTGAACTTTATTTTTTCTTGCCCCTTTTATACAATATACATCATATTCCCAACTTTTGAAACCTATTCTAAGTGTCAAGGGTTAGGGAGTAGGCATCAAATGAAGGCGAATGGTGGTCTAGATATTCCATTCTTTCTAAACAGGCTCAAAACAGGATCAAGTGACAATTCATATATCGACAGTGACGAGAAAGTCGAAGGCTCACAAGAGGGTTGTCAAAAAAATAAAAGCCATAAATATCAAGTAATCTATTGATTTGTTATTGACAAGCGTGCAACCATGTTCTAAGAACCCCCGAGAATGTCAAAGTGAACCCATAAAGGACACCTAAATTAATGACCATGATCAAGAAATATGATGGAAGTGAATGGTGGTACAATTGTGTTTTACATGTTCTAATGCAATTCTAATTAACAAATTCAAATTGACACAACTTAGCAAAACTCAATCAAAAACCCTCAAATCATCACGGACGTTGGCCAACTTCCAAACATACAAAGAGAACAAAATTTTTAAAATTTTCTATTTTTTTGGAGGGTGACACTATATACACTCTCCTATAAACCCACAAACTCGGAGAGATATCTACCCCCAAACTCAAAACATGCTATGTCCTCATAGCAAAGAGAACAAAAACATGCCTCGGGTTCAAATGACGATATGATCCAACAAAACAAATAAATAAAGCAATTAACACGTACCTACTTGGGTTGCCTCCCAATTAGTGCATTTGGTTAAGGTCGTTAGCCCGACCGTTGCTCCCAACTACATGGGATGTGAGGTGGCCACACTCCCTTTGGCCTTCGCTTTCCTTCCCTTGGCCCACCTCGCACATTCGCGGGCACAAATGCCCACAACTTTCCACAAAAATTCACCCTTTGTTATAAGTTCGGGTGGAGCCCAAGGGATTTTCTCAACCTTTTTCTTGCCCTTTTTCTTCATTTTCTTTTTCTTTGGGACCTCTCCCCCAAACTCATTCGGTGCCTTATTATTATCACAATCATTCCCCTCATCTTCCTCCACAAAATCACAAGTATCCTGAACACACATCTTAGCAAAGAAAGTATCAGAAATATCAAGAAAACAACAATCTTCCACATTAGCACCTGACTCCTCATTATTAGATTTCAGAGGGAAGAAAGATTTTAATGGGGACACCGACCCCTTTTGGGATCGGCCTAGGGGTGATACGGGCTATCACAAGAACCAAGATTGTCAGCCTTATTTTTCATGGCACACAAGTGGGAACCCGCACTATCCCTAGATTTCTCACCGTCATTCACAAACACTTTATTGTTGGAACATTAACGATCCATTAACCATGAACTGACTCACAACTAGATTAAGAAGAGAAGGAGAAGAATAATACGGAAGCGTGTACCTTGTGATTCCATGATTGTGTTCTTGATCTTGTTCTTGAATAAATGAGAAAGTAGGAAAGAGTAGATCTTCTAAATGATAGTGCCCACACTATAATCTTCTTGATGAATGAGGAGAATTCTTATGACTGAATTGTATATGTAAAAAAATAGTGTCTCTAATGGCTGATGGATAGCCTTTATATAATAAGAGAAGGGGCACTTCATTTAGGGACTACACCCTTTCATAAAGATGATGGTGTGAAGTTACCATTATGCCCATCATTTAATGGTACTTACACCTAATGAAATTCTACATATTTGGTCTATACTTTAACATTATTAAATGATTATAACATATGGAATTAAATAACACATATTATTAATCCATGTTCTAACAATCTCCCACTTGGATTAATATTAATATGTATCTTTTACTAAATAAATTCCTTAAATCATTTATAATATGAACGACAACCCTTATGTGCACGTTTATTGTCATCCAATACAATCCCGTCCATTAGTCTTATAAGTATAGGGACTAAAGGGGCAGTCGTTGTAATTGATTCGCAACTAAACCCACATTAATCACATATATATATCCAACTAAATGACATAGATTAAGTATAGATATGTAGCATGGAATATTAATGAATATATATGAAGAACGCATATATATATTCTCCAACTAGTCCTACTTAACCAAATGAGATCAATATAAAACAACACAAAGAAATAGAAAACAACACAAACTCCCACTGATTTAAGCATTATCAAAAATTATTTCACCCATATGAGCAGTATGCTCGTGAAACATCAAAAGAGATTACGCTTTACAAAATGGATCCAATAACATGGAGTTTGATCCTATAAGTTGTATATCTATTTGTTCATTTTATACTTATTTCTCTTCAACAAGAGACATAATCATATGATGTCTTTCGACATCTTTGCATCCACTAAAACATAATCGGAATACTTAATGATCTCAAAATGATCCGATTTTATATACATAAGCATATAGTTTAATGTTTTATAGGTACTTCATCATTCTTTTGGATGCGACTTAATGTTCTTCTTTCCGAATTGCTTTGGTATTGACCAAGCATTCCAATAATAAATACAAGGTCTGTACGAGTACATACTTGCGCATACATTAAGCTTCCTACTGCCGGTGCATAAGGGATATTTTCCATATACTTGAATTAAAAATTAATTTTAGGACATTACTTTAAACTGAATTTATCTCTCTTAGAGACAGGGGTGTCATGTGGTTTACAATTTTCCATGCTAAACCTTTGTAATACCTTCTCTATATAGCTCTTTTGTGATAATCCCAAAAATACCTCGTGAATGATCACGATGAATTTGGATTCCTAATATAAAAGATGCCTTACCAAGATCTTTCATCTCAAATTTGTTTGAGAAATTTCTTAGTTTCTTTTAGAAGGTCCTTATCATTACTAGCAAGAAAAATATCATCCAAATATCATCCACATATAAGACCAAAATAATAAATCTACTCCCACTGAACTTATGGTACACACAATCTTTACCAAGATTCATTTCAAAGCCAAATGAAAGAATAACTTGGTTAAATTTTAAGTACCATTGACGAGATGCTTGCTTAAGCCCATAAATGGATTTTTTAAGTTTAAAAACCAGTTGACTAGTTTGGTCCGAATTAGTCACCATTTCTGGTTTCTTCATATAGATAGTTTCCTCAATGTCGCCATTGAAAAAAGCTGTCTTAACATCCATTTGATGAAGCTCAAGATCATAATGTACCACTAATGCCATAATGATCATAATGTGCCACTAATGCCATAAAGAGATTTTAGAAAATATCGGAAAAAATATTTCTTTATAATCAATGTCTTCCTTTTGAGTAAATCCATTAGCAACAAGACGTGCCTTATATCTTTCCATATTACCTTGCTAATCCCTTTTGGTTTTAAATATCAATTTACAACCAATATGTTTTACACCTTCAGGTAATGGGACAAGATTCCAAATGTCATTGTCTTTCATTGATTTTAACTCCTCATTAATGGCATTGATCCACTTATGAGAATTAGGACTATTAATGGCTTCATGGAAGGTGATTAGATCATCTCCCACTAAACCTAAAGTGTCCTAATTCTCCGCAAGATACATATCATAAATATCCGAAATAACACTTCTTCTTTCTCTAGTAGATCTCCTTAAGGGCCCTGGTTCATCCTCATTTTGAGGTTGTTGAATTTCATTATGTCCAACATTTTCATGTTGTCCGTTATTTACGGGAGTCTCTATATTATTTTGAATTGTATGTTCTTTGTTGAATTCAGGTACAATTACTTGATTTTCAACAGGAACTAAAGTTTGAGGAATAAAGAGTGGTTCCTCTAACTCTTCAAATTCAAAATCATTACTATTTCTCCCACTAAATTCAATATCCTCAAGGAACCTAACATTGCCAGCCTCGAAAAATGTTCTAGTTTTCGGGTCATAAAATTTATATCCCCTAGATCTCTCGGCATACCCTACAAAATAGCTACTAACAGTATTAAGGTCCAGTTTGCCCTCATTAGGCCTATAAGGTCTAGCATCTGCTGGACACCCCCATACATGAAGATGATTTAAGGACGGTTTCTTATTCGTCCATAACTCATAAGGGGTTTTGTCGGTAGCTTTTGAAGGTGCTCTATTGAGAATATAAGCTGCGGTTTTTAATGCTTCACACATAATGAGTGAGGTAAAGAAGTACAAGAAAATATACTTCTTACCATATCCTTAAGAATTTATGTCTCTCCAATATACTATGCTAGGTTTACCCGGCATGGTGTAGTGAGGGACAATCCTACACTCTTCAAAATAGCGAATATAAAGGACCCGGACGTTATTCACCCAATACGTTATACCGTCCGTAGTTTTCACTATCATGATCGGATTTAACGTTCTTAATAGTCTTTCTTATGCCTTAAAAGACTTGAAAACGACCAATGATTGAAACTTTACATGAAGAAAATAATGTATCCATAACGAGAGTAATCATCCATGAACGTAATGAAATATTGTTGACCATTCCATGAAGGGCTAATGAATGGTCCACAAATGTCCATATGAATTAGTTCCAAGACGTTTGATACTCTCAAAATTATATTTCTTTAATGTTTGTAAATTTATTCTTTAAAACACTTAATACAAAAGTTTCATCCGGAGTATCAAGTTGTTTTTAGGATTTCCTCCGACATAAGCTTTATCAATTCTCCCTTTGGAGATATGACCCAAACGCCTATGCCATAGAATACAAGAATTTTCACTTGATAAATTTTGCTTAGTGCCTTTAGTTTTGGTTTCATCATTATGGGACTCATTCATTTTCTTGACTGTGTCAAGTAAATTAAGATTATCGATATATGATAAAGTACTAGTACCGAAAAATTTTGGAATTTAAAATAAAGATCACATTTATTATTCCCAAAAGAACAAGAGTAACCTTCCTTGTCCAAAATTGTGATAGATATTAAATTTCATCAAAAGATGGTACAATGAATGTATTATTTAATACAAAATAATAGTCAGTACTTATCATTAATCTAAAAGTCCATATGCCTATAACTTTAACCGGATTTCCAGCTTCCATATAGATGTATTTCTCATCTTCACTGGGGATTCGGTAATTCAGGCAACCCTGCATACATGAACTAATGTGAGTTGTTGCACCAAATACAACCACTATGTATATTAAGGAATTGAAACCAAATTTGCCTTAGTACAAACAAGACCAAATAACATACCATTCTGAATTCGCCATTTGCGATACTTATGGTAGTCGTTCTTCATGCGAGTGTGAATGTGTGCCCCAAATTTTGTTTTATTGGAATTCACGCGAGTTTGAAGACATCCGAGTTATTTGAAAAACGGAGTCTCCACGCCATTTTGATTACCTCAAAACTTTGAAAAAAAGGTTTTATGGGTTCGGAGGTTAAGTTACCCCTTGGGAAGAACGTTTGGCGTTCACCCAAAGTGCCTTGCCGGAGCAAGTCTCCCAAGATTTCATTAATCGTGTTTGCTTGCGTGCTTTCTTTGTGTGCATGTGTTTGAGAGAAAAAGGGGGGGGGGGAATGTCCCAAGTTGTCTTCCGGACGTACAAACCATTTGTTGGTTGTCGCTCGGGATTCCTTGGAATTTATGTATTTGGGATTATGATCCCGTCCTCATCTTATGACTTGTGATCATCGCATTTTAAACCTCGGGACCCTCAGGACTTGCGTGATCGAGAGAATGACTCTCTTTTGGGTCAAAGATGAGGTTCTTTAGGAAGGAATGTCCTTAGCCCATCAATCCTACGCTTTAAGACGGTCGAGCTCGTATAGAGGCTTCATACTCATTCTTAAGCGATAATCGGAGATATAGGGTTCAAGGTTATCCTTTTCCTAAAGAAATCATGAACCTTTAATGGAAGGAACGATGCAAAGATGAGAACTTTTACACCGGTCCGTTCCAAGGTTGGGGGAAAGGGGAAATGCATGATGAAAAATGACTCTTTAATGAAAAGATGACATTTTTAGGTTGCAAATGATGCACTTAGTTTAAAGAAATGATCTTTATTGCAAATGATGCATAAAGATTTGATTTTTATGCAAATGATGCATTGAAAAAGGGGTTTTGATGCAAAGGATGCATTTTTATTGAAAAAGATTTGATCTTTATATGCAAATGATGCATAAAGATAACATTTTTATTGGAAAATAGGGGGTTTTAGGTGCAAAGGATGCACCTTTATGAAAAAGACTACATTTTTATGACAAATGAGGTCTTAATGCATGCAAAGGGGAAGGGGAGTGATAAAGATGTGTTCTTTATGAATAAATGCCAAGTCCCAAGCAAGATATATGAATGCAATGAGCAAGTATATCAATTAAAATGCAAGGTTAGGGCGTGCGAGGTTACCAATCGTTTCCTTCGCTTCTTCGGACGGAGCTAGGAGGAGAGGTTCTTCTTGGGTCTTCAAGGAGGAGGGAGATGGCTTCTTGAGCTTCTTCTTCGCCTTCTTGAGCCTTCAAGGGTTTTCTTCACGTCTGGGAGTGAGTGTGTGTGTGTGTTGTTGATTGTTTGTGTTGTTGTTGTGTGTTGAAATGGGTAGAGGAGGGCTCTATTTATAGGCAGTCTGGATAAGGCTAATGAAGCCGTGCGGCTGCAGGCCCTTTGCAAATGAGGCCGTGCGGTCTTATCCATTGTGACTCAGCATTCTAGAACCATGCAAGGTGGCATTATTCTAGAATCTTCTCCCTAATTAAGAAAAACGTGTTTTCTTAATTAGGAAGGCTCCATACAGCCCTAATTTTAATTTGGGACTGCTCCAGGACATTTCCGGAACACTAGGAAGGTCCGGGGAATTACCGGGAAACTTACCGAAATGTCGGGAAAATTAACCGGAAGGCATGAGCCAGATTTGGGTACTTATAGCGAGTAAGGTCCTTGCAAAAGAAGCATTTCTTGACTTTATGATCCTTAAATGATCCCTTATGCTTCTTACTTGCAACCGCAATTTCCTTCCCTCTTCTCTTAATCCCACGAGAAGAAGTAAATGCTGAGTGTGTACTTTCTAATTTAAGATATTTCATCCTATCTTCCTCTAATGTCATATGTGAAAGTATTCCATTAATATTCTACTTGTACTTTCGACATTTATAGGTCACCTCAAAAGGACCAAATTGAGGAGGAAGATAGATCAAAACTAAGTGCACGAGCAAATCTTCCGAAATCTCTAACTTAAGTGCCTTTAGTTTGATCGAAAGATGAAATAATTCAATAATGTACTCCCGAAGATTTTCGTCACCCTTGTACCGTATGGAAACAAGTTTCCACAAGAATTCAAAGAAAAATTCAGCATTTTCGATCTCAGAGACATTGTCCAAAAATGTCTTTGAAACTGCATTATTCATGATCATTAGACTCACGCGGTTGGACCGTTCCCATTGCTCAACATTTTTCCGTTCTATAACGGTATTTCCTTTAGTGAGAGCAGCGGGACTTGATTCCCCTAATGCGTGATCGATGTCCATATTGCCTAAGATCATCGTTATATTATTTTTCCAAGTTTTAAGTTTAGTCCCAGTAAGCAAAGGTACATCATTTATAGCAGTAGTTACGGATGAAGCATTAATCAAATCTGAAGGAGAAGAACAAGAATGAAACAAAACATATATAAGAAACTACACAATGATTAATTATATCAAATGAATTTCATCAAAATAAAAGATAATCAATATGACATCAAGACTAATCTTTGGATTGCGAATTGACTCACAATATGATTTACCTTAGGGTAAAGAAATAGCTTAAACAATACACTTTAAATACTTGCCTTCCTTTGGGCCGGTTCAAGTATAGAAAATGTCCTAAAGTTTAAGTTACTTATTTCCCGGTAATAAAGAATATAAACAATTCATTTTAAACACCCGCCTTTCTTTGGGATGGTTCACAGCATTTTAAAATGATCAAAAGTTTAGTTCAATTATTACCCCATGAATGTAAATACTTAGTCAATAACAAGGTCTCCTTTGGGAAACAAGCATGTTATCATATATCAATATTTACATTCATCACTTTAACAAATTTGTATTTAAATAACGTAAATTGCTTTGGCAACAATATTATATAAACAATGAATAAATTTGTTTAAGCATATAATTAATCATACCTTAGGGCATATAAGACTTTAAGGCAATTTCTGAAAATTTAAAGGTAAACAAACAAGTGAAATGTATTATTAAAATATAGTATCCTTTTGTTCTACCCGTCCATTCTTAAAGTTTGATAACTCTAAAAATCACCGAAGCGCGACTGGTGTCCAGATACTATAATTTACTAACAAATTTTCCCAAAATTCTGGGCAAAACTCAAAAAATCTCTCTTCCCTAGCCAGAGCACGACTCGTGCCCACAAGCACGAATGGGGCACGAGTGGAAATGAATTGCTTGGTTTTAATCAGAACGACTTGGAAGCTTGGAAACGAGTCGTGGGCACGAATGACCAAAAGGGCACGACTCGTGCCAAAAGGCACGACTCGTGCCCAATGCCCAGAATCTTGAAAAGTCACCATTTAAACGACAGGAATCAAAGGGCACGACTCGTGCCCAATTAGACTATCAATTCTTAACTTAATGGTGAATCAATATTCAACCAAAGCAAGTAGATCCGCATACTCACATCACATTTTTAAATGCGTGGCTATGCATATGAACAAACTCACAACGCATCCAAGGATGGTGGCTATGTTCAAAATGGGATAATCTTACATTAAGAATTGAAAGCCTTTGAGTAAACCAAAATCAGAAATAGAATGAAGTTTTATGAATATAATACTCTTGGACAAGATGAGTATCATGAACAAGAACAAAAACTAAATGAAATCATACAAGAATTAAAGCATAAGGCTTTATAAGAATTTCAAACTCAATCTAGTATATGAGCAGGCTCTGATACCAATTGTTGGATCATTAACGATCCATTAACCATGAACCGACTCACAACTAGATTAAGAAGAGAAGGAGAAGAAGAATAATACGGAAGCGTGTACCTTGTGATTCCATGATTGTGTTCTTGATCTTGTTCTTGAATAAATGAGAAAGTAGGGAAGCGTGTACCTTATGACTGAATTGTATATGTAAAAAAATAGTGTCTCTAATGGCTGATGGATAGCCTTTATATAATAAGAGAAGGGGCACTTCATTTAGGGACTACACCCTTTCATAAAGATAATGGTGTGAAGTTACCATTATGCCCATCATTTAATGGTACTTACACCTAATGGAATTCTACATATTTGGTCTATACTTTAACATTATTAAATGATTATAACATATGGAATTAAATAACACATATTATTAATCCATGTTCTAACATTTATAAACATCAATCTTACTATCATGCCATAAATTCTCATTCACTTCTACCCTATCAATGAAATGACAAGAACTGTCATCATCCATAGGGTGTTTCATGGCATCAAACACAGATATGTCAATTTTTTCACCAGCCACAGTCATAGAAAGCTTGCCATCCCCCACATTAATAATAGTGTTGGTCATCGCCATGAAAGGTCTCCCAAGTAATATGGGTGAATCACGGCGACTTCCTTCACCTCTTGGCATCTCAAGCACCACAAAATCAACATGCACAATGATTGAATTTACCTGAACTAAAACATCCTCCACAATGCCCACAGGTCTTTTAATGGACCGATCCGCAAGTTGTAGGGCCATTGTGGTGGGTTTTAATTCGAGTAAACCCAACTCCTCATACAGATAATAGGGCAACAAATTAATGCTAGCTCCAAGATCCAACATAGCTTTCACCCTCTTTGACCCCCCCATAGTAAGAGAAATAAGAAAGCTTCCGGGGTCTTTCAATTTGGGTGGAAGACTATGTTGTACCATAGCACTAGCATTCTCACTCATCAATACTCTCTCATTTGTCCCATACCTATTTTTCTTGGAATTTAATTCTTTGAAAATTTTGGAATAAGCAGGAATATTTTTGATCACATTGAGTAAAGGGATATTGATGTTCACCTTAGAAAACATGTTCATCAAATCCGACATTTGCTTATCCAATTTATGTTTTAAAAGCCTTCCGGGAAACGGTACGGGAGGTACAAATGGCTTGGGGATTGGAGAATCAACTTTAGAGTTTTTCCCCAAATCATTTGTACTCTTATCACAACCATCATCATTATTATCAACATTAGCATTATTATCTACAACAGGAGGGGGAGGAGAAGATGAAGACGGATTTACCTCATTACCTACCTGTTTGCCATTTCGAAGGGTGATAATGGCATTTGCTTGATGTGGTTGGCTCGGAAAGGTCCCGGGCTTATGACCTTGTAGGGCGGTTGCCAATTGCCCAATTTGAGTCTCCAACTTTTGAAGGGCAGCTTCATGGTTCTTGGAAGCTTGTTGACTTTCCTCCCTCAGTTTATTATTTTCAGCCTGCATTTTCTCCATGGCCACTTCCCACGGTTCCCTTTTTTGCTCATACTGTCCCGATGGAGGTTGAGGATGGAGAGGCTTATTTTGTTCTTGATTACCTCCCCATGAAAAATTTGGGTGTTGCCTCCACCCCGGGTTGTATGTATTCGAATAAGGATTATTATTTTGATGGAACCGCTGGCCAAATCCTTGCATTGCATGTGCCTGTTCAGAATTAAACAGCAAACCACTTTGACACATGTTAGTAGCATGAGTGTTAGAACCACAGTTAGCACAACTATCATAAACAAGATGAGCAGTAGAAGGCACAGAAGAAGAAGAAGCATTTTGCAAAGCTAATTTATCAAATCTTTGATTCAGTAATGCAAACTTCTTAGCAATCTCATTGCTTAGACCTACCTCATTCACTCCCCTTGTTGTCCCCCTTAACCCCTTCTGTTGAGAATTAGCACTTAACATCTCAACCAGTTCCTAGCACTGTTGCACAGTCTTGGTACCCAAACTACCTCCTGCTGCATTGTCTACCATTGATTGGTATTTAGGGGATAAAGCCCCATAAAAAGTTTGATGCAACATGGAAGTAGGAAAGTTATGGTGGGGACACTGAATTTGTAACATCCTAAATCTATCCCATGCCTCATGAAAGGCCTCCCCCGCCTCCTAAGCAAATCCCAAAATCTTCACCCTAAAATTAATCAATGCATCATAAGGGTAAAATTTTGTCAGGAAAACATCATGCAAAGCATCCCAAGTGGTGATGCTACTAGGAGGAAGTAACAATAGCCAAGTTTTGGCTTTATCTTTCAATGCATACAGAAAACACTTCAGTTGCAAGTGCTCCGAAGTAACCCCCTCCTTAATAGGGAAACCACTCACAGTAGACATGAATTCTCTCAAAAAGGACAATGCATCCTCACCAGATAAACCATGAAAATTGGGAAGCATGTTAAAATAATGGCCTTTAATTTCATATGTCAGTGCTGCATCGGGCAACACTATGCACAACCCCGATGTGTCGACCCTAGGCCTGGCAAAAGCATTCATTGTTTGGTCTGCCATCACCAAATTAAATTCTTCTTCTTCTTCCTTAGTGGAAGAAGTTTCCAACTCACTTAATTCAACAACTGTCTTGGTGACAGAGGTATCAGACTCGGTGTCTGATTCTCTTATAGGGGGAATGCCCCTTCCAACTCTGTTGATAAAATCGTTCGCAGGAACTATCGGGGAGTTCAGGGAACGTCTACCAAACATGCACCGATTAAATAAACTTGTTAAAATCACAACAAGTCCCCGGCAACGGCACCAAAAACATGATGGATAAAATCCACGTGTAATAAAAATACCTAGCAAGTGTACTAGCTACCGTTGTAGTAGTATGCACAAGCAAGGGTCGAACCATAGAGACTTCTGTGAATAACAAGTGAATTTAATTGATGTAAAAGTAACTAAAGGGGGTGATTTTGATTGATTTAAACTAAATTAAACTGAAAAGCAAATAAATTAAACTAATGAAAATAAAGCAAAGATTGAAATCAAAATTGACAAGGATTCACGGATTGGGTTTCACAACTATCTCCTTCCTATGCTAATTTATAAAAACATTTACTAATCTTGTTCAAGAAATCGTTCACTTTAATAAAAGTTGGGACGGTTAGATGGCCGGGTTGCAACCCTATTATTACTTCGATATGATGTTTTTCGCAAGGTCTACAAAACATCCAAGTAATACATTTAAAAACCAAGGAACAAATGATTTTAGACCCTTTTAATTTTCGCAAGGTCTTCAATTGGATCTATTCAATGGAATCTAGGCCAATGTAAAAACTACCCATGCAAGTGTAGTAATTTAAACCCTAGTAATTTAAAGATCAACAATATCAATCAATAATGTTGAAGTCTAAAAATAAATTAAGCAAATTCCATTGAACAAGAACAAGAAAAGTATGAAAGAATTAAAATATTACTAGCATAGGAATTTAATAGCGCTACATCCAATCCGTGAATCAAATTATTTAGCTACTCGTAATAATTACAAAAATAAAATCAAAAATCATAAACCTGAAGCGAAACGGGACGAACGAAGGAATTATGTTTTCTTTCCTTTCTTCTCGCAGCAACAGTACCACGGCTTCTCCTCGAAAAATAAAAACAATGACTTTGTTTATATAATAAACCTAGGTTGAAACTTGTGTGAAACAACCAGCTTCATCCAGCCCATTTCAGGCCCAATTCAAGCCCAGTTGGCCAGTTCGCTCCAAGCCCTGTGACTCCTTCTAACGAGTCGTGACAATTGGCCCAACTCGTTCTGATTATTATTCTGTTCTTCATTGACCACAGCCCAGGTCCTAGGCCACACTAGCTTCCCTTGGCCAACTGCTTGTGCAAATTCCTTGTCCAGAGCCCAGCTTTCATGCGGCCACAGCCCTAGCATGGCCAGCCTTTGGCCTGGCCACTTGATATTCCTTGGCCCCATTTGGTATTCGTCTCGCAACAATAGCAAAGTCGCATTTCACTCATTATAATTCCACGCTTTGCTCTTTAGTACATGAATTTTCCAAATTTTCATTTTGGCCCCTACTTTCATAATATCAAATTCCTCCAAATTTTCCATAATTTCAGTTTGTTTCCTGAACTTTCGAGATTTACATTTTGGCCCTTGAACTTCATAATTTCAATTTTGTCCCACATTTTTCAGAATTGCAATTTGATCCCAAAACTTCCAAAGTAGGCACAAATCTTCTATTTTCATCATTGTTGCAGTTCAGTCCCTGTATTTATAAAACACTAAAATACACATTAAATTCTCAAGGTTTTGAACAGAAAATAAGCTAGAAACGTATCTTTTGGATGGGTAAAACCACATCCATCACACGCCAGAGTAGCTTTAGTCGGAGACGACCCCGACCTAGTTTATGTTTGCCTTGTGTGTAGGGTTCAGCGAACAAAGGAGATGTAGTATCCACCATTGGACAACAAGCTTTTGGCCTGAGCAACCATTTTGCATGGCAACATCAGTTGGTTCCGTTGCCGAGACCTTAAGTTCTTCTTCATTTTGCTTCTTGTTCATACACCTCCCAGAAATATACCTCTTAAAAGTCCAAAATGGTTCAAGAGAAAGGAAACACCCTCAAAAACCATCCTAAACGTAAACCTGACATTAACAACACCAAATCGGCGTTGTGAGGCCTACGTGCCAACTGGTTCAGGCCTAGAGGGAGGCACTCAGTCGACAGAAATGAAGTCAAGTGTCTGAAGGAGGAGAGAGTGAGAAGATATGGAGTGCATAGATGCTAGCAGTGTAAGGGGGTGAGACATGGTAGGCATGAGCCTTTACCCCTCACTGAAGCTGAGATAAGAGCGAAAGCGGAACGCACAAGTGTAAGTACCCCAATCTGGATCACCCCCTTTCAAGCACACGGGAAGCACCGCAGACTCATCAACGCAGTCTCGACGACCTCTGGCACTCAAAACCCTCTCAAAACCCCCGGCCCAGACGAGGAGGAGCCTTTTTGGGATAAAAAGGGACAAAAGGACCTTTTGGGAATTTTCGGGGAAATTGGAAAAGCAATAATGGTCCGTACGGACCTCTTTGCTTTAATAATTCTTGAATCCTCTTAAAGTCCACAATATTCCCTCAAATCCGGGAAAATGATTACCCTCTGCGAGTTGGTCCGTACGGACCTCTTTTGCATGTCAACTTGGTCCGTACGGACCTTATTGCACAGGGGACATCATGATTTCCAAATATTCACCATCATCACAGATTCCCTCAAATCGAGAAAAACCAAAAGTCTGGATTACCAGGGAGGTCCGTACGGACCTCTTTGCACCAAATCTGGCACTATAAATAGAGGGCTCCCCTTCCTCATTTTCACACACCTCCCACTTCTCTCTTCCTCCCTAGGCCTTCTGGCTTCCCCTCTAAGTCCTTCCGAGGCATTCCCGGCCCCTTTCGGATCCTTCCGAGGCCTTCCGAGCCCCCTTGTGGTGCTCCGAAGCCTCCCCGAGCGCTCCCGCGACGCTCCCGCGCTGCCCCGAGGCACTCTCGAGGTACTCTGAGGCACCTCGTGGTACTCCGAGGCCTTGCCTAGTCTTTCCACGGTGTCCCGGCTCTTTCCGAGTCAAACCGGCGATCCCAAACCACGCCGAAACTCTGCCCGAGTGACTCCTGCCACCTCAACGCACGCCGAACCTCTGCCCGAGTGATCCCGACGATCCCCACGCACGCCGAACCTCTGCCCGAACGTAGCCTGCAACATCAACTTAAGCCGAAACTCTGTCCGCAGACAACCGGTCCCTCCCGAAGCAATCCCGATCCATATCGGAACGCTACTCCGACCTTAAACACTATTCCCCAGCGGAAGACAGACACGAACCAACATTGATAAGGCTTCCTTCCATTACTATTTCAATACATTTCCATACATAGCATACAATGTAGACATCCGATACAACATGCATTTTTAAAAGCACACACACACACAACATTTAAAGGATATTAGGGGAATCCGAAAGACTCGTTTTACGAGGCGACTCGGGTGAGCTCTAATATTCTAATATTCTCTTCCCGAGGAGTCATCTGACCTCCGAACTCAAAATCTCATCACACAAAAACAGTTTAAAATTATCTTTAAACTGATGCCCTTTTTCAATGTTTTGGGCTTAATAAAAACGGCGTGGCGACTCTACAAATGCGAAAACAAACGGCGAGACACCTCCAACTCGAAAACCGCTGCGAAGCGGGGAAATGCCAGATGCCGGGGCGCGAACGCGCTGCCTCTCGGATCCGGGTAATTTCAGTTGGCGACTCTGCTGGGGAAATTTTGTTTTAAAAACTTTTAAACAAAACAAAAGATTTTTAAAACGATGATGAGGGTCAAACTTTCATTTTACCCCCTTCTTTAACTGTTGTGTGTGTGTGCACATGCTTTACTTTTTATTTTACAAAAAAAAAATAAAAATACAAAAAAATGCATCAATATACATCTGTGCATACATTTAAAATTCTTCAAAAACTTACGTTTTACTCGAGAAAAAGAATTTTAGAGACCGCACACTACGCGCCTTCTTTGCCTCGGTTACACCGCACTCTACTCCACCTTCTTTGCCTCGGTTACACCGCACGCTACGCGCCTTCTTTGCCTCGGATACGGCTGCACACTACAACCCTCAACCCGGAGTGGTCTCGGTTGCGATCCGTTTGGTCTTCCTAGGCCTCTTGGACGCGCACGGGATCATTCCAAACATCCCATCCTAGCCAAGCGTCAACCACACGTTTGAGTCTTGAGTCACACTCTGTCCGGACTCGGTTGGTTTTTACCCGGTCCGTGTCATACGGCTGGATACATATACCATGCCGGCCATTTTCGAGTCAAGGCTCGGAACTCAAGATCCCTTGCGCAAGCAAAGCGATGAAAGGTCATGCTAAAATCTTGACTGATCTTGATTTCCGAAGCTACACCAGGACGATGTTCCGTCCCGAATATACATCCATGCTCACATGACACCATGTCATCACGCCTTTGATACGTCGGCCATGACAATATGACCAGCCAACGCCTAACGTCACGAGATCCCTTGCGCAAGCAAGGTAAAGAGAAGGTCATGCCGAACTCTTGACTGATCTTGACTTAGTGGCCGGCTCGGTTCACTATTCACATGGCTAATGCATCCAAAACGAACATGAGAGGCTCGGTCCTTAGGTTCGATTTTTCTTTTAGGCCGGTGGAAACCGCTTGCACTATAGGACCCTCGCACAGGGCTGTCCACCCTGGGATGTCGAAATACGGGTGCAAAACGAGGGCTTATAGCCGCACGAGATGGTCTCCCGGACCCGGGATCTAGCATAGTTGCGAAAAAGAAGAACAATCTTTTCCAACCTACCTAGGATTACGAGAAAACATGTTTTAAGTAAATTAAAACAACAAAAAAAAAAATCATAAATAAAAGAAACGGAAACCGCATGCCACGTGAGCTTTCCCCTTTTATCCCGTGAGGCCATTCTGTGTCTAAACCTTGCCCGTCACCCTCCGGCGAACCGAGAGTGGTTGAGAATACACGGAAGCCGCCTTTTCGCTCGAGGTCACAAGGTCCGATAGCCCTTCCGGTTCAACGGTGCACCGTCCGCTACTCTCCCATGACGGGATCGACGGATAACGGTGAGGAAACGGAACCCCGCCACTAAGGAACCTCCAGGACAATGGAGGAGGTCTTTGCGAGCCTTCGAAACCATCAAGAAGCGCCAAGAAGAGCAGCAAGCTGGATCGTAGACACCTTGCGTCTTCGAGGAACCGTTGCGGTTCCCCAACGACGGAACCTTTGTTCTCATAGAGGGCGAAGACATACCGGCTCCCCGGTCTCTCAAGCTATCGGCCAAGTTCCGCCTCCGCCAAGCTACGAGATCCCGGCAACGCAAGCGGCTCTCGCTCAAAGCTCCCCTCGGGCGTCGGTCAAGCGGCTCGGCATGCCCGCCTCGGCACGGTCGGTTTCCGGCTCTGCACATCAAGCTCGGTACCAACGGCACACATACGTGCACTGCTCAGTCGAGATCCCAATGCGTCTCGGTATCCCCCAGGATTCAATCCTTTGCCTCTATACGAGCCTCGCAATCATAATCAAAAGTCCCCATGCTTACCGGGGACGGGCATCCCGGCGGATATCCCGACATCTCAAGCTTGCCACACCTTTAGTACGCGATTGGGGCTAACGAATCATTTCCCCGGTTCCCAAACACAATCCTTAGCGGACACTGGCAATCACGCCCTCAACTTCAACACCCCGGGGTATGGGTTGGTATACACTCAACTACCTCCCCAAGACTCCCGAATGGCGATCCCATTAGCCAATCCACCCCCATCTTCGGTTTCCGTCCACTGAAAATGGTAACCCACCTCAGGCAGTGATCCTCACATGGCTTGGGCGATCGAACAAATGAAAGACATGCAAGGCAAGCTAGCTAGTTCTCGGAAGGACTCCCTCCTGCCTGCGATCCGAACAAAGTGGTCCCTCTCCCTCCAAAGTTCGGGATGCCGGAAATGGAAAAGTTTGACGGGACGAGAATGCCCGAAAACCCACATTGACACCTACGTCACGGGTATGAGAGCCAAAGGGCAACCCCTCAACGGATGGCGAGATCACTTTCGGCATTCCCTCAAATCCACACGGCACTAAGGTGGTTCCTCAATGTGAAGAGCGAAAACCGCTCCACATGGGATCAAATCGGTGAAATCTTCTGGAGAAGTATCGCGCCAACCTTGAATGGGAGACAAACCGCCATGACACTGCAAGCCACCGAACAAAAGGATGACGAACCGGTGGGCGAGTTCTACAAAAGATGGAGCTGGAAGCTAAAGCGAGATAATGGATCCACTTTCCAAGAAGAAGCGAGATGGACATCTTCCATTCCTGCCTCAAGCCATCTTTGAGGACCTTGATCGGCCACCATTTCTATCCAGGATCTCCGTGCCATGGTCAACGCCGGGACAAAGTTTGAAAAGACTACGAGTCTTCAAAGGCAACGGCAACCCCTGCCTCATCTTACCGCTATCGAACAAACACAGCAACTTCAACTCCTGCCCCCGACCAAAGGAAAGGAAGTAGCCGGAACAGTACACTACATTCGGAACGGAGCTCAAGTAAACCGCGATCAAGCGGCCCCAAAGAATAACAATCCCCCTCGCTTCCCACGGTTCCGGCATTTAGATAACACTGGAAATGCCCTTGGAGTCAAGTATTTGAAGCTTTGGTGAAACGAAATCTTCTCAAACCACTCGAGAATTTCCAACCAAAGACTCCCAAACCCAACATGGATATGAGCAAAGCCTTTGCGCCTTCCACAACTACCCCGGCCACACCACCGAGCAATTGCTTTGTGCTTAGCGGGTGGTCCGAGGGGCTCATTGAGGAGGGAAAATTGGAACGCCCTCGTGGTCCCAATACCATCGGAAATCCATTCCCCGGGCAGACGGGGTAAACTCAATAGCCTTTGACGAAACTCCAAGCGAGAGCGGACCCCTGCAATTTCCGAAACCGTCGGCATCTTTGTCCGCTACGGCTGGGAGCGTGAAACCCGGAGTCAAGAGATCTCGTGGATCGGGAATTCCGACAAGAACGCCCAAGGGCAAGCTGTCTCCCTACGATCTTTGCCCCGGCCAGAGGCATACAAATGGATGGATCGAACGTTCCACGAAGGGCGAGTCAAACGGTAGCACGGGAAGCGGTTTAGCCTTCGCGGACGATGACTTGCCAATATGTGAGAATCGGCACAACGAAGCCCTCCTCATCCTCATAAAAATAGAGATGTTCTTCCTCCCGAACGTCTTGATTGATAACGGCTCCTTGATCAACATCATCGCTTTGAGCACCTTTGAAACGACTCCGCATCGGCCGTTCTACGATAAGGCCTTCACCTCGGGTAATCCGAGCCTACGATTCCTTTGCACGACCAATCGTAGGAGTCATCAATTTGAGGATCAATTCGACGTACAAGCTGGAGTCGGTAGAGTTCCAAGTCGTGGAAATCAAACCAACCTTCTCTGCTTTGTTGGGACGACCTTGGATACATCGGATGAAAGCGGTATCATCTACTCTTCACCAATGCGTGAAATTCATCAATGCCAATGGAGCGATCGAAGTGATCCGCGGAAGCGGTGCAATGGCAAGTGCTTGGCCGGCAAGCTATGACCCGGAAGAAGGTCCCGACATGACCGAATACTCTTCCCCGAGATAATTCTCCTACCACTGTCCCGCTACGAAGTGGATCCTTACATCCACGCTCTAAGCCGCGGACAGTGGAAATCGAAGAACTCATGGGTCGGGATGACAACTACGATATATGCGGCGTGAAGAATGCTTGAGAGAGGATCAAGAGATGGATGCCCTAATGGAGATTGATCGAGGAGTAGACCCTTACTTCGCCGAAAACCCTCTTGCAAAGCGGCTCATCACCGATCCCCGATACAAGACAACCCTCTAGCCGACACTCTCGGATCTTACGGGGACGGCCATCACGGCTTAGTTCAATTGACATTCGGTGTCAGGCACTGGATGAGCAGTGGCGCAACCTCCTCGAGGCTTAATCGGGGAAGGAGATATAGCATGCCCCCTCGAATCGAGACATTGTAAATGTCGTCCAAGCAAAGATCCCGAGATAAAGAGGCGGATTCTATGAAAGTGATCAACATCGGCAGAATCAACTCCGAATCGGCGAATGCTTCGCCCTCTTAGAAGTAGCCCTCGGCGACTTCTATCATCAAAAACCCCCAAGGGTGGTGGCAACACTAATGGAGGGACATCATCGGGGAGCAACCAAAAACCTCCGCGATGCTGGTTTGAAATCGAACCGCATGCAAGCTATTTTCCGGGACTCGTACGAGGAAGATTGGCCACTGAACCGGCACCACTCCTGCAGAGCTACGGCCATCAGGAGTAATGAAGCTTGGTCAATCCCTCGTCGCCTATAGTCTAGCTTCGAGTCTTGTTGTTTGTGTATTCACATCTTTTGAGTCTTTTGACGGCTTTACGCCCGACGATTGTGAATCTTTGATCAACAATGTACGGTCTTCACGCTTTCAATAAAAGGTCCGACCTTCCTAAAAAATCATTTCATTGCATCTTTAACAAATGATGATATTAACTAATCAAAACGAGTTAATAACAATTCATCTATACAAAAGGCAAACACATTAATTAAATAAATGCATCAAGCAAACATTTAAGCATGTTGTCAAACGAGAGAAAAACCGGGCCCAAGGCTGAGAAGGTTTTAATCACAACGATTTGCAAGATTCTTTGAAGAGCGAAAGAGACGCAAGTCAGACGCCATTTCGGCCACAAACCAGATTTTCCAATACCTCAAGAGCGGAAACCACCTTCATGAACAAGGAAGACCCACACGAAGGGTCAAAACCAAGAGCATCATGGCCCTAAAACGCCTCGCCTCTCACTTCGTCATCCTCGGGGACATGCTATACAAGAAACGCTACCATGGGCCACTCCTACTGTTGCATCGGCCAAGAAGAAGCAAACAAGTTCATGAGCAGAAGTCCACAATGGGGCTTGCGGTCCCCACATGAACGCCCGAGCCACGATGCAAATCATTCTCGGGATGGGCTACTCTTGGATCTCCATGGAGCGGATTGCATCCACTTTGTCCGAAGAGGCTGCGACAAGTGCCAGCGGTTCTCCAACCTCAATCATCTACCTCCCCACGATCTCTCTTGCATGACTACACCTTGGCCATTTGCCACTTGGGAATTGACGTCATCGGGAAAATTGCTCCGCCCGGGCGGCAACGGTCACGAGTTCATCTTAGTAGCCATCGACTACTTCACCAAATGGGTCGAAGCCAAGTCCTACAAGGTACTCACCTCCAAGAAGGTCGCGCATTTCCTCAAGGAAAACATCATCTGCCGATACGGCATCCCAAATGAGGTCATATCGGACAATGGTTCACACTTCGAGGGGAATTCGACGGGCTTGGCTGAATTCAAGATCACACGCCACAAATCTTCTCCCTACCGGCCACAAACAAACGGCGCCGTGGAAGCGGCAAACAAAACCCTCGAACGGATCATCCGAAAAATGACCACCCGAGGACGAGATTGGCCCGAGAAGGCTGCACCTTGCACTTTGGGGCTACCGCACATCGGATCGGAAACGGCCACGGGAGAAACCCCATTTGCCACGACATACGGGATGGAAGCAGTCCTTCCCATCGAGCTAGAAATTCCCTCACTCCAGTCTTTCTTTGGAAAATGACATCAACGAAGTTGAATGGCTCGAAGCCGACACGACGAATTGGCTCACGCTAGACGAGCGACGACTAAAGGCCATGGAACACGTCCGAGCCTATCAAAGCGGGATGGCTAGAGCTTTCGACAAGAAAGTCAAATCCCGAGACATCGGGGAAGGCGACCTTGTACTCAAAGAAAAGCCTCCCACTCGAACCAACCCCTTTGGGAAAATGGGAACCCACATGGATCGGCCCTTTCGTGGTTCAAAAGATCTTCTCCGGAGGTGCCATGAAGGCGACGGACCTAGACGGCAATCCCTTCATGAATCCGGTCAACGGAAGCAAACTTCGCGAGATACTTCGCCTAAAGAAGAACAAGCTGTGCATCTCTTGGCACTCCATGTAGTGTCGAACTACGCGGACACTGAGCCCTCTAGTCAGGAGGAACGTAGGCAACCTTAATTGGTCCGGTCTAAAAATACACAAAAAGTCAAAAGTTTGAATGTCAATCAAGACCTCCATCAAGCTACGCACTTTTCAAGAACACGCCCCAGGTCACCTTGACCAAGTCAAACGACGGCGGCAACATCAAAGGACATCCGAGGGTCACTCGGCATCAAGCGGCGGCTCATGTATGCGCTTCCAAGCCGGGGGCTTGTCTTCGCCCTCACGCGCTTCAAAAAAAAAAAAAAAAAAGAGCTCGAGCAAGGGCTCACAAAAAAAAAACAATAAAAAAAAGAGCTCGAGCAAGGGCTCACAAATAAAAAAAAAAAAGCTCAAGCAAAAGCTGCAAAAAAGGAGGTCAAGAGCCCGACGCCAACAAGAGGCAAGGAAGCTACGAAAAAGACCGTCAAAACGACTTGTCGAGGGAGCATTCAACCTCTCGGCCAAGCACCAAGCCTAAGCAAAGGGATTGCCGTCATGGCCCAGGCCTTCGGTCCGCAAATGCAACAGAAAAGTCCAAGGACGGACGCCGACAAAGTGCACAAAAGACACAAAGGCAAACAAGAGATCTTGCGTCTCGACAAAGCTTTAAAAGTAAATCACAAATCACTAACGGTTACAACATTTCTTGATGAGTTCAAGCACGGTCTACTCTCAAGTTCACAACATGCTAAAAGACAGCTTAATACATTTAACAAATAATGTGTTTGCAAATGCAATGAATGGATACCTAGGAGGTCATTCCGCGCCATCTGCGCTTGTCCCCTCGCCATTCTTTCCTTTCTTCCCTCGTCCCCGGCGAGTCTTCTTTCGCTCCACGTGAACCAACTCTGCGTCTCTCAGTCCGAGATCGGGGTCCTCCCGTAGAGTCAAACAATCCGGTAGCTCTCGGGGCTTCATTCGCCGTGCTTCGGCTCGGATCTCCTCCTGCGAGTGCAAAAGAGGACCTCTCCCTGTCGGTCGGTCAACTCTAGTCTCGTAGTCAAACAAAGTGTCTCCCGTCACATCGAAGGGTCGGACCAGGCTTCGGCACTCCTAAGGCAATAGCTACTACGGCAGCGGGTCCCAGAATCGCTACACGCACTGCTCTCCCAAGACCACTTGGGGCCCCACACGGCTGCTCATACCGGGCCAGTGCGCAGTCGTCAATACGACGCTCCCAGACGTCTAAGGAGTACCACGGGAGGGAAAGCGGAATACTTCCATACCCTCGGAAAATACAAGAAGGCACTGAAGGCGCCATACAAAGAGGAACTACCTCCGCGGTAGCAAGGTCATCCCGGCCAACAAAGGCTCTGCTTCATCCCAAAGCTGCAGGAAACAAGCGACGGAATATAGAAGGAGGACCAAGACAAACACGGAACTCGACAACGTAGGACCCTTCTGCAAGATCCTCCTAGTCTCAATCCTCCGGTGCGGAACCCACCGGCGGATCGATGCGTACCAAGGCTGTGCCATCCATCTCTCCCGGGCGGGTGATCCATATCCAACGCAAGAGGTCGGCGAGCAAATGACCACGGGCTAAACGACGTCGGAGCCTCGGGCATGGCTGAAGTCTCTCTCGCGGCCACAAGGTGAGCAAGCGGGGCTTCCCCCTCTCATGAAACGATCCCCGGTCGCCGGGACGGTCGATACCATGAAGAGTCTCCCCCGGCACCAACGGGACAATATCCTCTCTCCGGCTCTGCGGTGCCCTACCACATCTAGCAAAGCGCCATCGCAAATGCCAAGGGAGGCGACCATGAAAAGCGTCGCCATCACGCACAAGGCAAATGCGTCCCAAGAGACATCACTCTCATCATCGGCCATGAACCGCTCAGGCGGCTCGAAATGTCAATATGACCCGAATCAAGGATCATGCCACTGCACTTCTTCCAACGAAGTACGAAGAAAGCACTGCAAGCTTCACGCTCACCGCAGCACCACCAATCAAAGGAAGCGAGATGGCCTCCACCTCCGGTCCCCCATCAAAGCCCGAAAATCCTCAAAAGTGGGCACCATTTCATTGTAGGAGAAACAATACACATGCCTCCTAACATCCCGAACTTCGCGGCGGCCCGCAGCAAATCCCAATCGGGAACCAACTCCTTAAAAGACCAAATCGAGCAAAGACGAAACCTTACCTCGAAAGCCCGTCTACGATGCCTCATACGGCGCCGCATCCACGTTTTCAGCTGCTCAAGGAAGTGTGCTTGCCTCTCTGCGAAAGCCTCGGCAAAATTCTAGGGACGTACGAAGAATCCATGGCAAAAATGGAGGTTCCTAGAGAAAATGGGGAAGAAAGCTCGAAAATGGCTGCAAATGGGGAAATGGGGAAGAACCGGACCTTGGAAAGCATTTATCTCCTTCCCAAAAGCAAGGTTGGTCCGTACGGACCTCTTTGCATGCTAAGTATGTCCGTACGGACCTCCTTGCAACCATGACCCATTTCCCGGCAAACGGTACAACAACCCTTTGTCCTCGGCGGGACCTTGCTCCAAACTGCCCAAAAAACTGGCCAAAGCCATTCCCGGTAAACATACACTACCCACAAACGCACTCTCAGCTCACGTGGCATGCACAAAATAAAAAAAATACTAGCAACAATTTCTAGGACAATTCCCGGGAATCCCAAAAATGACATTACATCTTAAAATAAAATCTTTGTTTGCCGTGCAAATACGAGTGTTTTATTACGGGTACATCAAATGTCTGTTGCTAAACAAAAAAAAAAAGAAGAGAAGATATGAAAAGAGGGAAAGCAAATGAATACTAATCGGACTCCTCGGCATCATCATCCTCGCCAAGGTCCTCCGAGAGAGAAGTCGGGCATCCGGTGAACTCGCCCGTCACGTCCTCGTCGTCGAGTATCGAGCCCCCGGGCTGCCACTCAAAGTAATCCGAAGGATCAAATCCGGCGAAAGGATCGAAGAAAGAAGGCTGCGAGGATCCCTCGCCTGTGCGTCTGCGGAGGAAGAGCGATAAAAGAGCTGCTGCCTCGGAGCTCCGAAGACGTCCGGCATCCATGCTATGCCGCCCCCTCGAAGGTCCCTCTGCTGCGGCTCCGGCTCGGCTCTCGGTGGAGGAACGTCTGAGAATGCCTCGAAGGCATAGGTGAGTACGCCGGCACGCGTCGCGAGACCGGCAAGACATCTTCGACGCCATCTTCTTCGCAAACGACCTCGTCGCCACATAACGGCGAGTCGGCATATCATAGGCTCTCCCGGGACTGCACAAGCAAGCGACGACAAACGCTCGGCAATACGGTTATACTCAACAACAAAAAAGAAAAATACGAAAAAGATGCCAAGATGGAAAAGAGTCGGCACACTCACCGATCTATCGGGATCCGCTCTGTATGCGGCGGGAGCTGCTCGAAACGGAGTACGAGACACCCTCCTCCTCGACCCGTCCCCACGGACATACGTGAAATCCGGCCCCGGCATCGGAACCTGCAGGGGAGCTGCGGGCCGGCCTCTCTCTCCCTCGCCAGTACCTGCGGCGTCCTCAGCTTCCTCCTCACGAAGGCCCCGTACTCCTCTCCATACAAAATGAACTCCTCGGCGCCCACACCGCCAAGGTACCTCTCAAAATCAAGCACATCCATATCCCGGGAATCAAGCATCCCAAAAGGAGGGTCCCTCGGAGCCACGGGAAGCACACACAGGCCATCTTTGCCGGAAGACCCGCTCCCCCGGGTACATGACGTCGCGAGGTCGGGCCCGCGGCATCTTCCGGCTTGCTGTCACCTCGGGAGCCCCCTCGAACTCATCACCCTCATACCGAGCCCACGGGAACAAAACAAACCCCTCAGGGCTACCCCTCTCCAGGGCGGCTCCTGCACATCCCCGTGGCGATGGTGAGCTTCCCCCTGCTGGTCCTCCTCTTCCTCGCCGTACGAGCCCAGCCCAGCATAGCGGGATGCGCGGCTACGGCCCCAGGATCTCTATCCCACGGGAAGCCTTGGAAAATCTCGTAGAACCACACACTGTGACAAAAACGAGAAAAGGCTCGGTGCAAAGAAAACGGAGAAACGACAAGTTGCTAAATCAAAAACGGCAATAAACTCATACCTCCAAAGCAAAGTCAAAACGGACGATGAGCGCGCACACCCCGGCTAAACCGGTCCAAAGAAAAGTAGAGCTCGGCCAAGCACTGCCTCGCCCCAAGCGATGTCACAAACTCTATCCCGGATCAATCAAGCTCTCCAACGAGCAAAGGGAGCCGCGATCGCGTGGTTCGAGAACAAAGTCTCGGAAAGTGCATACCACAAAAAGGAGCGCGCCCAGCTGCTCCGCCGTCACTGGCCGGTACCCGGACATAGGCCCCAATCTGGCCGTGATCCTCGGCTCCACATCACTATATAGCATCCCCAGACCCCTGCGAGGACGAGGCTCAAAGCCCGGCGGCTCGGTCAACACGGCATCGGAGATCATATCTCTCCACCGCACGGCCCTCCTTTGAAGGAAAGCCGTGTCGCGGCAAAGTCGGTCGGCGTCACCGTCACCTCTCCCCGGCTCGGATGGAAGGTGTGGGTGGTATCCCACCAATACTCGAAAGGCCAAGGAAGACGCTCTTGTTCTTCCTCGTGTCGAAACCCCGGCCGGGTTCTCTACGAACACACCCGGGCCGAAGCGTAGACCCGGCCTCCTGGGACTCGGCCTACCATCCACGGAAATATCAGGCATCCGCTGCCACAACTCAACAACAGCCTCGAGCGATCCCCGAGTCTTCATCCTCTTGGCCTTCCCGGCCATAAGCCCCGCATCCTGCAGGTAAACACAGCAAAGGTACGTCAATCACAGTACTTAATATAAAACAAAAGGCACAAAAGTCCGTCCCAACACGGAAAGCCATGAAAATAACCCGTCACAAAACACGGCACACATTGCACATATTTTTCACAAATAACCCGTCACAAAACACGGCACACATTGCACATAATTTTCACATACATTATACATATAATTTTTCCCATGCAGTCCGTCACAAAAACACGGCACACACTGTACACATTTTCTCAAAAGAAAAAAAAAGGGATTAAGCCCTACACGACACATTTTCAAAAAAAAAAAAAGTCCGTCCCAACACGGCAAAGGCACATATAACCCGTCACAAAAACACGGCACATATTGCACATATTTTCCCCACAAAGTCCGTCACCCAAAAACACGGCACACACTGCATAACACATTTTCAAAAAAAAATCCGTCCCTACACGGCACACACTTTCAGACAAAACCCGTCACAAAACACGGCACATGTCACATTTTTTTCACAAAATTTGTCACTACACGACAAACTTTTCTCATAATGTACATACATAAATAGCATACGGTACAAAACACCAAAGCATGCATTTCATTAGAGAGGCACTTTATTTTCACAAATAAAAGCTAATCTACACATTTCTGCACAAAATACACATACTCACAATTTTTACATGTCCATTTTCAACAATTCATCAAGAATTTCACAAAAGGCATAAAAAATAACAAAAATTCAAAAATGCGAAAAACTAAAACCTAGTTCTAGCATTCAAAAATTCGAGCAGGAAATCAAAACGGAACGGATTTCTTACCTCCCCGACGTTCCTAGAACGACGATTGTGCACCTCCGGATTTGGATACAAGACATCCGGGTTCTTCGAAGAGGGAACAAACGAGATCCAATTTCTTTGGAGCTCCATCCGTTGCTCGACCACTTCTTGACTGCGTTGACGACGATTCCTTCGAGATCCTTCCGCCATCGCAAGCAATTCAAAGCAAAAATGGAGGATTTTGGTTAACAATGGAGGTTTCTTCCTCTCTCTCTCTCGGCTGGTTCGTGAAACTGGGAATGGGAAATGAAGGGGATGCCTCGGCTTTTTAACCCGGTCAAAACCTGGGAACTGTAAAAAATCAAAGTGGTCCGTACGGACCTCTTTGCATCCAGGTTGGTCCGTACGGACCTTCTTGCAAGGGAGGGCCAAATTACTTTCCTGCCCTTATAATCTTTGCCCCTGGCTGTCCTAAGGCCTTTTTCAGCAAATCCAAGTGCAGAATGGTCCCTAACCCTTCAATTCAACCACCGGCAGTCAGTGTAAGACCGGTCCTCGCCCACTCAACGGCAATTCAAGAAGGAGCCAAAACCTCCCAGCACGAATATCAAGGCACGAGACGCCTCCAAAACGCTCAACGGCAACTCAAGCACCGGCCATCAAAGTAAGCCCGAGCTCCTTTCCCAACAAGTCAAAGGGAAATCATACAAGACTACTTATCCCCAGCACCGGCCGTCAATGTAAGCCCGAACTTCGCCCACTCAACGGCAAAACAAGCGCAAGAAGGAGCCAACACCTCCGAATACAAATCCCAAGGCAAGAAACGCCTCCAAAACGCCAAATGGTGAAGCAATCACCGGCCATCATCCTCGCCCACTCAACGGCAACACAAGCACCGGCCATCAAAGTAAGCCCGAGCTCCTTCCCCAGCAAGTCAAAAAAGGGAATCCTTGCAAGCCCCTACAAGGCCACGATAAATCCCCACCGGATGAACACCGACAGCCATCGTAAGTCCAACCTTCTCCCCAACGGACAAAGCACGAGACATCGAAACCTCTCGAAGCTCAAGCGGCCATGCCTCCACAACCGCCGCCAGAAGACGATTCAAAGTCCTCCCGCGTGGCACCAACCGCCGCCAGAAGACGATTCAAAGTCCTCCCGCGTGACACCAACCGCCGCCAGAAGACAATTCAAAGTCCTCCCGTGTGGCACCAACCGCCGCCAGAAGACGATTCAAAGTCCTCCCGCGTGGCACCAACTGCCGCCAGAAGACGATTCAAAGTCCTCACGCGTGGCGCAACCACATTCAGAAGACGATTCAAGTCCTCACGCTATCCCCAGCCCGGAAGGCTTTAAACCACTCGGTCCGAAAGACCGTATAAACCTCCCAAATCACTATCTCCGGCCCGGAAGGCCTTAAACCACCCGATTAGGAAAATCGCAAAAATTCCATCCAAGGACACCACCACGTCCTCACAATTGACCTCGGCGGTCACCACATTTCAGGACACCACCACGTCCTTACCACTGACCTCGACGGTCACACAACACTTCAGGGCACCACCACGCCCGCACTCACGATTTCACGACCTCTGAACTACGACCAGGCTTGATTCCCGCCAGGGATACGTAGGAATCCTATCACGGGGTCCGGCCATTCGACCTATGCGGTCACCCGGGACACCACCACGTCCTTACCGCGACCTCGGCGGTCACACGACACTACGGGGCACCACCGCGCCGCATTCACAAAACACTCACCCTACCCGAACTACGACCGAGGCTTGATTCCCGCCGGGGATACGTAGGAATCCTATCACGGGGTCCCGGCCCTGCGGCCTAAACGGTCACACAATAGGACACCACCACATCCTCACACCGACCTCCCGGTCACTTTATCTCCAGCACGCGATCCAGTTAGGACCACCCTTATCTTATCGGCGACCCCACTTCTTTCATAAGTGACGTCGTCGAGGGGCTTACGTAAGTACCCCAATCTGGATCACCCCCTTTCAAGCACACGGGAAGCACCGCGGACTCATCAACGCAGATCTCGACGACCTCGCACTCAAAACCCTCTCTCAAAACCCCGGCCAAACCAAGGGAGGAGCCTTTGCAGGATAAAAGGGACAAAAAGGACCTTTTGGGAATTTTCAGGAAATTGGAAAAGCAATAATGGTCCGTACGGACCTCTTTGCTTTAATAATTCGAATCCTCTTAAAGTCCACAATATTCCCTCAAATCCAGGGGAAAATGATTACCCTCCTGCCGAGTTGGTCCGTACGGACCTCTTTTGCATGTCAACTTGGTCCGTACGGACCTTATTGCACGGGGACATCATGATTTCCAAATATTCACCATCATCATGCATTCCCTCAAATCGAGGAAAACCAAAAGTCTGGATTACCGGGGAGGTCCGTACGGACCTCTTTGCACCAAATCGGCACTATAAATAGAGGGCTCCCCTCCTCATTTTCACACACCTCCCACTTCTCTCTTCCTCCCTAGGCCTTCTGGCTTCCCCTCTAAGTCCTTCCGAGGCATTCCCGGCCCCTTTCGGATCCTTCCGAGGCCTTCCGAGCCCCCTTGTGGTGCTCCAAAGCCTCCCCGAGCGCTCCCGCGACGCTCCCGCGCTGCCCGAGGCACTCTCGAGGTACTCTGAGGCCCCTCGTGGTACTCCGAGGCCTTGCTGGTCTTTCCATGGTGTCCGGCTCTTTTCGAGTCAAACCGGCGATCCCAAACCACGCCGAAACTCTGCCCGAGTGACTCCTGCCATCTCAACGCACGCCGAACCTCTGCCCGAGTGATCTCGACGATCCCCACGCACGCCGAACCTCTGCCCGAACGCAGCACCGCAACATCAACTCACGCCGAAACTCGTCGCGAGACCACCGGTCCCTCCCGAAGCAATCCCGATCCGTACCGGAACGCTACTCCGACCTCAAACACTATTCCCCAGCGGAAGACAGACACGAACCAACATTGGTAAGGCTTCCTTCCATTACTATTTCAATACATTTCCATACATAGCATACAATGTAGACATCCGATACAGCATGCATTTTTAAAAGCACACACACACACACACAACATTTAAAGGATATTAGGGGTATCCGAAAGACTCGTTTTACGAGGCGACTCGGGTAAGCTCTAATATTCTAATATTCTCTTCCCGAGGAGTCATCTGACCTCCGAACTCAAAATCTCATCACACAAAAACAGTTTAAAATTATCTTTAAACTGATGCCCTTTTTCAATATTTTGGGCTTAATAAAAACGGCGTGGCGACTCTACAAATGCGAAAACAAACGGCGATGTTGGGATAGAGGACCAACCGGGCTAGACATCGAAGCAAGGGGGAAAAACTCGTCAGGGGTTGCTGGGAACAAGAGCGGCCGCGCAGGTGGTGTGCGCGACCGCGCTCTTGGACAGAGACTGATGCTCGGGTGGAATTCTTCGAGGGCGACCGCGCTGGACAGTGAGGACGACCGCGCTGGGGGATTTTACAAAGGCGTTGGAGTTTCTGGAGGGGTTGCGCGACCGCGCTCGGGGTGAGGGCGGCCGCGCTCGACCCGTTTTTCAGCAGTCATAGTTTCCTTGTTTGATTAGGTTTTGGTTTAATCCCTAGGTCATATATAATCAATGTTCCGCCTCCAATTCAGTTGTAACACAAATTCTACATACATAGTGCAAGATCCTGGCTTGGTAGTGCCCCCAGACGTAGCCAATCAAATTGGTGAACTGGGTTAACAATTTCTTGTGTTCTTTTCTGTTTTCTTTGATTTCTTGTGCTTGGTTTGTGTGCGATTATTATTCTTGTAGGTTTGCTTGGGTGTGGAGGGCAATATTCACAACAACTGGTATCAGAGCTCTTGGTTTAGGATCAAGGGAGTTGTTTCAAGCAATCAAGAATGGGCAAGGACAAACAGGCGGTGGAGAAATTCGATGGGTCTGACTACGGATATTGGAGGATGCAGATTGAGGATCTCTTGTACAACAAGGATCTCTACAAGCCTCTGAAGGGTGTCAAACCGGAAGATGTAAGTTAGGAGGAATGGGAACTCATGGATCGGAAAGCCCTAGGGGTGGTTAGATCTACTTTGTCAAAGTGGATTGCGAAGACTACCAGGAAGGCGACAACCACCAAGGAGCTATTGGATTATCTTACTGAGAGATTTGAAACTCCGTCTGCTGCAAATAAGGTTGATTTGATACGTAAGATGGGCAGTCTCAAGATGCAAGAGGGAGGATCCTTGGCTAAGCACATTGATGAATTTATGGATGTCATAGATTCATTGACAGCGGTGGAGATCAAGTTCGATGACGAGGTTCATGCATTCTTGTTGCTAGCTTCTTTACCGGCAAGTTGGAGCGGAACGGTGGCTCGCAATCAACGCTTCGGCGGGTAAGAAAAATTGAAATATGATGATGTTAAAGACTTTCTTTTAGGTGAGGAAAATCGCATGAAGAAGTTGGGGACATCAAGTACTTCGGGAGCGGCTTTAGCTACTACTAGTAGGGGAAAGCCGGGTACTAGCAAACAAGGGAGAACCGAATCTAGGGAGAACGGAGTGAGTGGAAAGGGCAAAGCTGATGAGACCAAGGACAAACCGAAGGTTGCGAAGGGATCTGTTCAGTGCTATTATTGTAAGGAGTTGGGACACTTTAAGAGGGATTGTCCAAATCGTAAGGGCAATCAGGCGAATGTGGCGATCGAAGGTGATGATGTGCGGTTACGAGTGTTAGTAGTGCACTAGAATCATGGGTGCTGGATTCAGGGGCATCATTCCACTCTTGCGGGCATAAGGAAGAGATGGATAATTACACTTCCGGTGATTTAGGGAAGGTCTATCTAGCTGATGGCGAGCCTTTGGAAATCAAGGGGAAGGGGGATGTCAGGATAGGAGCATCGGACGGGAAGGTTCTACATCTGAACGGGGTCAGGCACATTCCGGGTTTGAAAAAGAACCTACTCTCAGTTGGGCAGTTGGACGAAGAGGGTTACAAAGTGACTTTCGGCTGCGAGGCTGGTTATTACCAAGGAGGATTGTGAGATCGCTCGGGGTAATAAGGAGGGTACTTTGTATTTGGCAAACAACACCAAGGATAGTATTGCGGTGGCGGCGGCAAGGGTGATACTGATTTGTGGCCTTTGTCGATTGGGTCACATGAGTGAGACAGGGATGAAGGTGCTTTGTTCAAAGGGTCTACTATCGGGTTTGAAGACAGTCAACGTGGGGATCTGCGAAGATTGTATGTTTGGCAAACAAGGGAGGAATAATTTCTCGAGGACAGGTAGGGGATTAAGGGAAGCAAAGTTGGAATTGGTTCACACGGTCTTGTGGGGGCCATCTCCGGTTACATCTACGGGTGGTGCGTCATATTACATGACTTTCATTGATGATTCTACAAGAAAGGTTTGGGTCTATTTCTTGAAGGGGAAAGATGAGGCTTTCGAGGTGTTCAAGAAGTGGAGGGCCTTGGTGGAGAATCAAACGGGACTTAAGCTTAAGTGCTTGAGATCAGATAATGGTGGGGAGTATGAGCTCGGGGAGTTTAGGGAATATTGTGCTGCGAATGGTATTCGTATGGAGAAGACTCCAAAGAAGACTCCACAACTCAACGGGGGTAGCGAGAAAGGATGAACAGAACATTGAATGAGCGGGCTAGAAGTATGAGATTGAAGTGTGGACTTCCGAAGACGTTCAGGCATATGCGGTTGACACGACAGCCTTTCTTGATCAATCGGGGACCATCGGTTCCATTGGGAACGGAATTCCAGAGGAAGCTTGGAGTGGCAAGCGGTAAATCTGTCCTTTCTTCGCGTATTTGGCTGCGTTTCTTATGTTCATGTTGATTCTCATTGAGAGAACTAAATTAGATGCTAAATCATTAAGTGTACATTTATTGGGTATGGCGGGGATGACTTCGGGTATAAATTTTGGGATGATCAAAACCATAAGGTTATTCGTAGTCGAGATGTGGTATTCAATGAACGTGTTTTGTACAAGGATAGAAAGGGGGCATCGATGGCACTAGTTCGAACCTGAGGTTGTAGAGGTGGATATTCCGGACTCGGGTGGGAGCAGGATTCATGTTGACCATGGTCAGAAGTCACCGAAGATGAACCACGTACTCCGTAACCGGATATTCTCGCACACGTAGATCCAGCAGATTGCGTGGATCACCCGACAGTATACTCCTTCGAATTATTATTTGTTGTTGACGGATAATGGGAACCAGGAATGTTATGCGGAGGCGGTTCGTAGTGTGCTTTGTAACAAGTGGAAAGCTGCGATGGAAGATGAGATGGTCTCATCAAGGCAAACAAAACTTGGGAGTTATCGAACTACCTAAGGGGAAGAAGGCACCGCATAACAAATGGGTTTACGTAATCAAGGAGGAAGCAGACGGTAGCAAGCGTTACAAGGCAAGACTGGTTGTTAAAGGGTTTCAGCAGGAAGTATGGTATTGACTACACCGAAGTATTCACTCCGGTTGTGAAGATGACCACTATCGAGAATGGTTACGGGGATAGTAGTGGCGGATGACTTGCTTGCTTGAACAGATGGATGTGAAGACTGGCCTTTCTTCATGGAGACTTGGAGGAGGAAATTTACATGAGTACGGCAGAGGGTTTCTTGTCTAAGGGTAGCGAGGAGCTAGTTTGCGAGATTGACTAAGAGCTTGTATGGCCTTAAACAAGCTCCTAGGCGGTGGTACAGGAAATTTGATGGATTCATGCACGACATTGATTTTATCAGATGTGAGGCGGATCATTGTTGCTACTTCAAGAACACGGACAATGGGTACATTATCTTGCTGTTATATGTGGACGACATGTTAATAGCGGGCTCTAGCAGTAGAGAGGTAAACAGGTTGAAGACTCAGTTGTCAGAACGGTTCGAGATGAAGGATTTGGGAGAGGCAAAGAAAATCTTGGGCATGCGGATTGATCGGGATAGGGAGTCGGGCAAGTTGGTTCTTTCACAAGCAGAATATGTTGAGAAGGTCTTAGCAAGGTTTTGTATGGAAGAGGCGAAGCCAACAGGGACGCCATTGGGTTTGCATTTCAAGCTATCCGAGAGGGACTCGCCTAGGAACAAGGAAGAGCGTGACAAGATGGAGAGAACTCCATATGCTTCACCAAGGGAGTCTCATGTATGCAATGGTGTGTACAAGGCCGGATATTGCTCATGCGGTGGGAGTAGTCAGCCGGTTCATGGGCAACCCAGGAAAGCAACATTGGGAAGCGGTTAAGTGGATCCTACGTTACTTGAAGGGTACTGCTGGTAAGGCTCTATGTTTTTCAAGCAAGGAAGTGGTGTTAGCGGGTTATGTTGATGCGGACTTGGCATCAAGTGATCTTGATAAGAGGAGAAGTACTACGGGTTATGTGTTTACATTGGGTGGTACAGCAATCTCCTGGGCTTCTAAGTTGCAAAAGATCGTGGCTCGATCGGCATTTGCGAGAAGCAGAATATGTGGCAGTGACAGAAGCAAGTAAAGAGATGGTTTGGCTGCAGAACTTCTTGGGTGAACTTGGGAAGACGCGAAGTGGTAATATTCTCTACAGTGACAGTTAGAGTGCAATTCACTTGGCAAAGAATCTGGCGTTTCATTCGAGAACAAAGCACATTGAACTGAGGTTTCACTACATCAGACATCTCTTGGAGGAGAAGATTTTGTGGCTTGAGAAGATATTGGGATCGGAGAATCCAGCTGACATGTTGACAAAGGTTGTGAACCTTGAGAAATTGAAGCTGTGCAAAGCTTCAATTGGGCTTGAAGAGTGAGAGAGGAGGATGGCACTACCATGATCGAGGTGAGCACTAGGAGGACACCAAGGGTGAGTTGAAGACGGATACGGGGCTTATATGTGTGGTTGATCTCTAGGTGGGAGATTGTTGGGATAGAGGACCAACCAGGCTAGACATCGAAGCAAGGGGGAAAAACTCGTCAGGGGTTACTGGGAACAAGAGCGGCCGCGCAGGTGGTGTGCGCGACCGCGCTCTTGGACAGAGACTGATGCTCGGGTGGAATTCTTCGAGGGAGACCGCGCTGGACAGTGAGGGGGACCGCGCTGGGGGATTTTACAAAGGCGTTAGAGTTTCTGGAGGGTTGCGCGACCGCGCTCAGGGTGAGGGCGGCCGCGCTCGGCCCGTTTTTCAGCAGTCATAGTTTCCTTGTTTTATTAGGTTTTGGTTTAATCCCTAGTTCATATATAATCAATGTTCCGCCTCCAATTCAGTTGTAACACAAATTCTACATACATAGTGCAAGATCCTGGCTTGGTAGTGCCCCCAGACGTAGCCAATCAAATTGGTGAACTGGGTTAACAATTTCTTGTGTTCTTTTCTGTTTTCTTTGATTTCTTGTGCTTGGTTTGTGTGCGATTATTATTCTTGTAGGTTTGCTTGGGTGTGGAGGGCAATATTCACAACAGGCGAGACACCTCCAACTCGAAAACCGCTGCGAAGCGGGGAAATGCCAGATGCCGGGGCGCGAACGCGCTGCCTCTCGGATCCGGGTAATTTCAACAAGGGCAAATAATGAGCTTTTGCTTTAGATTTTTGCGAACAACAAGCTTGTGGAGATGAGGCAAGAGCCCACCCCAATCCCGCAGAATGTTATGGGGCGGGCAGCGAGGAACAACCCAGTGAGGGGACAAGCCTTTAGCCAAAGTGTGTCACGAGGTTAGGATAGGCGAGAGTGTGACATGCTGCCACCGAAGGACAGACCTCAAGAAGGAAGGCGGGAAGGCAGAAGGGCGAGATCTGAAGGAATGGAAAGAAAAAGGTCACAAGAAATTTTCGAGAATGGCAAGTGGAGGAAAGTGTACTACCAGTCGGCGAATACACGAGATTCATCCTACTATTATGAGTACGATGATGATGAAATTGACACAGCATCAACGATGGACAAGACTTATAGGCCAGACCATTCTAGGCATTGAGAAGGAAAATCGTGAGATTATGAAAGATCTCGCAAAGCTAAGGAAGCAAAGCGACATGAGAAGTTTAAAAAGAAGGAGGAGGATCATTAGAAAAAAGAGATGGCTAAGAGGATTATGGAGCTAGAGGCGGGAAAGAAAATGGATGAGGAGAACAAGGATTCATACCTGGTGCCTTTTGTGAAATGGATTCAAGATGCCGACCCAGATCCAACTTTTCGCATGCGTGTATTGTCCGAGTATTCAGGAAGTACAAGGGCAAGAACCCACGTGGGCGGGTTTGACGTGTCTATGTCAATGCTCACCAAGAATGAAGCAATCATGTTCAGGGCTCTTGCCAGTACATTAATTGATCATGCTTTAGAGTGGTTCCTCATGCAGCTTATGGAATCAATCACTAGGTACCAAGATTTCAAGAAAAAGTTTTTGGCGAGATTCAGTGCCTAAGGAGCATAGCCATTAAGGAAGCAAGAGTTATGCGGGATCAGGCAGAAACAAGGTGAAGGGATTGCGAGTTACACAGAGAGGTTCATGAAGGTGGAAAATCAAAATTTTGACATGGAGCAAAACAACATCATTATGCTCTACAATGCTAGTTTGTTGCCTGAGCATTTCAAGCAAGAACTAGGAATGAGGCTTTTGGAAACCTCAGGCTTGTTATATGAGCGAGTTCGCAGATATTGTGGGGGAGATGATAATGATGAAGTGCCAGTGATTCCCGCCTCAACTCCAGCATCGAGAAAAAGTGTGAAGGAAAGAATATGAGTATGTAAAAGAGGAAAAAGAAGGGCATAGAGGAGGTCGTGACAGCCAAGGCTGGCGAGGAAGTAGTAGTGGAAGAGGTCGTGGACCAAGGAAAATTATAAAGTTTGTTAAGATAAACACCAGGCCAAGCGAGATCTTGAAGGTAGTACAGTTGCCGCTGGCTTTCCCAATGCCAGAGCATGTGCAGCCCATAGAGACCTGAATAGCTTTCTTGAATACAACCAAGAGAAGGGACATACAACTGAAGATTATTATAATATGAAGAGGGTTATCCAAATTAAGATTGATTATAGAGAGTTAGGAGAATATGTTGAGAAGGAGGGTAACCAAGTGGCGCAAGAAGAAAGAAATCTGATAGATGTGATCCAAGATCCCATTCCTAGTATAACCCAACTAGATAACCAAATTATGAGTTTGTCACATGTGTTCAATATTCCGAAATACCCGTTAAATAAGGATAGATTCATAAGTTTTTCGAGAAAGGAGTAGGCTGTGACAGCTAAATACGGGAATCAGCTAGTGGTGATCACGATCTATCCAGGAAACAACATTGTGCAGCGAGTTCTGGTGGATTCAGGGGCATACCGCATTATCTTGTATTATGATGCTTTCAAAAGTATTAAATACACTAAGGCAAATTTGATCCCGTATAACGGTTTCTTGGAGGGTTTTATGAACCATACTTTTAGGGTTAAAGGGACAATTGCTTTAGTAGTAGAGATTGGAGAGGGGAAGTTTGTGAGAACTCGCACGGTGGAGTTTATGGTGATTGATTTGGTTTCCCCCTATAGCACCATAGTGGGCATTCCATTTATGCAAATTTTTGAGATGGTAGTATCAATTCCTCATCAAAGGGTAAAGTACCCCTCCCCTAATGGCATTGGATGTATTAAGAGTGAAGCAATCACGGTAATAAATAAGAGAAGGGAAATGCAAAATGGAATGGTGGCAAGCACAAGTTCGTTGACAACAACATCTGTATCTTGTCCTCTACGCATCAATATGATTGCTGACTTAGAGGAGGAGATGGAATGGGAATAAACAGAAAGTATGAAAAATAATTCGGCAATCATTGCAGTGGCGACAATCATGGAGTCATGGGAATAGAGAATGGAATTGGATAAAAGGCATGAAACTCAAGAAATGATTAAACAAGAGGAGTGAATAGAAGCCATGGAAATTTTAGAAGAAAGAAAGGTAGAGGGATCTGGCAAGGTGAATCTGGCCATGGAGTTGGTCTGTGTTAACCCAACTTTGGAGTGTGTGAGAGCTATCAGGCTTGTAAGAATTGAGGGACCAAGAATAGAGGAAATTGAGGAGGAATGTGAGGAAATGGAGATGGAAACATTAGATGGGCAAAGAGAAAATATTACCAAGAGATGATGTGGAGTTTCTCACCAATAACAAGAAAAGAAAGAAAATTGAAGTAAACACTTTGCAAGTGAGAGATGAGCCAGAAATTTAAGCTCTTGAGGAGCTAGAAGAAGTGGAGATGAACATTGATTTTCCTGAACAAAAGATAAAATTGGGAAATAGCTTTCCAAAGAAGAGCGAGATCGTTTGATTGAGTTTTTGAGGCAGAGTTTGGATGTGTTTGCTTGGCAGCCTGAATATATAAGAGAAGTAGATGAGAATGTCGCCATGTATTTATTGGGTTTTATGGGTCCATGCGCAGCGGAGTTAAGCATCAAATTAACACAAAACCCAAGCCCTAAGATCCGTTCTATACGATTTAATTGAATTCCTATGAAATAGAATTTACCAACCTTAATTGCTTTCCGGTCTTGAGCTATCGAACAATTTATCGGTGTGATTTTGAATCACAATCTTCGATCTTCAAAACCTTTTTGAATCTTCATATTGATTTGAACAATAGAACTCTAGGCCTTGATCGTCGTACGAGCGAAGACCCTCTAGTAGTATCCACACGTTAGAATGAACCAAGAACAGTTCTTGTGAATTGCTAGATTCTTAAACCTTGAAGAATATTGAGAGTATTTTGTTATGATTTTCCCTTGAAAAATTCGGCCAGACCATTAGGGTTAACAGACCTCTCATATTTATACTACTTTAGTATGAATATGTTTCCTAATCGAATTAGGAGACCAGGCTGTCAAAACGCGTCTGGTGGCTAGTTATGTCGCGTGACATACTTGGCCAGTGGCTAGTTATGTCGCGTGACATAACTAGCCAGTGGATAGTTATGTCGCGTGACAAACGTTGCCATATGCAGGAACTCTCAATCATTTTTCCTTTGGTTTAACCAATTCATTCTAGTTGTGTGTGACCCAATAGGAATATATTATGTTGGCAATGAGTTCGATCATATCGACTCTCATAAGACATAAGTGGACTCTAGCAAGCCATTATGTCTACCCAAATAATATAACGTAAGAGTTCACGTTTCCAATGGTACACTTCCATTTCTCCCTTTGTCTCACGATGTTATATTGAACACAAGTCATGGTCCACGTCAACTTATATTTGTTCAATGCTTTCTCGATCTTGAGTATAATGATATTCCAATCGCATTGGGGTGTGGCCACACACTTTCCATCATTATCACTCATCGAGGGGCCCAAGCAAAACATCTCTCTTTCGAGGGACAAATTCCATCTTGACTTATCATCCTTCCCATCATGAATCCGATCATGCCAAAGATAGCCTTTATAAATATCGTGTTAAGATATCGTTTGACTAAAATCAAACATGACTTTCATCATATGTAAGGTCATGATAATATCAGGTCTAGGGACTAAATGAAGTGACCATATGAGATTTAATTATGACATTTGACCATGACATAAATCTCATACGGGTCAAGTCCAGTCACTTGTTCTCTAACAAGTACCCATAATTTCAATGTGCATCTCTATGCATATAATCATCATATGATTATCCATTGACAATTATACTAATTATTCTCTTAATAATTAGGGACGGAGATTATTACAATAAATATGCAAACTATATAATAATCAAATAATAAACATAAACGATAAAGATGATACATAACGGTTTTCAGTTAAACATAACTAAAGCCTAGGGCATTACACCAACAGTATTGCCTAAATGTCTCGACCAAATGTAGAGTCTATGAATGTGGGGGCCCAAATATTTTTTTTGTGTTTTATTTGGATTCACTTGAGTTTGAAAACATCCGGTTTAATTTGAAAAACGGAGTCGCCACGCCATTTTGATTTCCTCAAAACTTTGAAAAAAAGGAATTAGGGTCCGGAGGTTATGTTACCCCTTGGGAAGAACGTTTGGCGTTCACCCAAGGTGCCTTGCCGAAGCAAGTCTCCAAAGATTCCATTTTTCATGCTTGCTTGCGTGCTTTCTTGTGTGCATGTGTTGAAAAGAGGGAGGGGGGAATGTTCCAAGTTATCTTTCGGACGTATAAACCATTTAGTTGGTTATCGCTCGGGATTCCTTGGATTTTTATGTGTTCAGGACTTTGATCCCGTCCTCATCTTGGACTTGTGATCATCACTATTTGACCTTGGGTCATGTGTGATCGAGAGAAGGACTCTCTTTTTATGGTCCAAGAGTGAGGTTCTTTAGAAAGGAATATCCTTAGCCCATAAATCCTACACCTTGAGACGATTGAGCTTGTGTAGGGACTACTATGCTCGTCTCAAGTGATAATCGGAGATATAGGGTTCAAGGCTTATTCATTTCTAAAGGAATTATGGCACCTTTAATGGAAGAAACGACGTAAAGATGGGATCTTTACATCGGTCCGTTCCAAGGATGCATCAAATACCAAAAGGGGACTAGGGGAAGGGTATAAAGATTGGATCTTTATGCTCTTCCTATGCTTTTCGTGCCTTAGGAAGGTCACTAAGCAATCCTAGGAAAGAGAGATCCAATCATGAGTGACATGAAGGATGCATTCTAAACTAAAAATGACATTTTTAATGAAAAAGATGACATTTTGCATGCAAAGGATGCTATTTGGATGTAAAGACATGATCTTTAATGCAAAGGATGCACCTTTTATATGTAAAAATGACATTTCAAGTGCAAAGGATGCAACTTTATGTATGTAAATGGCATATTATGTGCAAAGGATGCATAAAGATATCGTTTTGAGAGCAAAGGATGCTACTTTAATGCAAAGATATCATTTTTGATGCAAAGGATGCAACTTTATATGTAAGGATGATGTTTAAGTGCAAGGGATGCTACTTTTCACATCACCATGTGAGAGATCCACCCTAGAATAAGCCTTTTATGAGGTCTTATTTGTTCATCCTTGGGTTGGATCCTCCATGAATCCTATGTGATGAGGGAAAAAGGGATATATGATTTACATAATTAAAGATAGTATCTTTAATGACAATGTACCAAATACCAAGCAATATATAGCAATATGTAAATGCAAGGAGCAAGTATATCACATAAATCAAGTATAATGCAAGGTAAAGGGTAAAAGAGGTTACCAATGGTGGTGTTCTCTTGCTCTTTGAAGTTTGCCTAGGAAATGGACCAACCTTGGGAGGTTTTGGTGAGGAGGGAGGTGTTTTTTATCACTCTCAGCTCTCTGGAATCTCATGGAGTTATTTTGGCAGAGTCAGGTTACTGAAAATCCCTCCCTAAAATGAGTAGAGGAGGTCTCTATTTATAGGCACTCTAGCAACAGCTAATGAAGCCGTGCGGCTTGGAGTTCTAGCCTAATGCAGCCGTGCGGCATTATCCATTATGACTCAGCATCTTTCTAGAATCATGCAAGGTGGCCTTTCTAGAAGGGTTTTTATGCCAAAGGAAAACGTGGTTTTTTAATTCCAAGTAATTCCTTCACCCCTCGGAAGGTTCGGAACAGTTCCCGAATTGCTCCTGAACTTTAGGAAAGTCCGGGGAATTGCCGGGAAACTTAACCGAAAGGCATGAGCCAGATTTGGGTACTTACAGAGTCGTTCAAACAGAAAGTTAGATATTTGTCGGCAGAAAAGGAAAAGACAATTTTGGAGGAGGTGGAAAAGTTACTCAAAGCAGGAATCATTGAGGAAATCCAATATCCAATTTGGTTGGCTTGCCCCGTGATGGTTTTGAAGGTGAACAATAAGTGGAGAATGTGCATTGATTTTACGGACTTTAACTCAGCATGTCCCAAGTATTGTTATCCTATGCCGAAGATTGATAAGCTGATTGATTCCATAGTAGGGCAAAGTGTTCAGTTTCATCGATGCTTATTTGAGGTTATCATTAGATTAAGATGGCGGATGAGGATAAGGCAAAATCCGTATTCAGACCACCAAAGGGAAACTTTTTCTACAAATGATGCTGTTTGGGTTGAAAAATGCTGGAGCGACATACCAACGTATGGTCAATGAAGTGTTTATGTCGTAGATTGGGAGGAATGTTGAAGCGTATATAGACGATATGGTGATCAAGTTAAAGGATGGCGACCACCCGGAGGATCTCACAAAAATATTCAATACGCGGGAAAGTTTTTGGGATTTCTTGTGAATAGAAGGGGATAGAGGCCAATCCAGAGAAAATACATGCCTTGCTTGATATGTCACCACCAAAGACAATACGCGAAATTCAGCGTCATAATGAATGGATCATTTCATTGGGCCGCTTTATCTCGCGGTCAACTGAGGTGTTTGCCTTTTTTCAAAGTCCTAAAGGGGGGGTCAGAGATTCTCTTGGAGCAAGGAGTGTGAAGAGGCATTTGAGCAGATGAAAAGCTACTTAGGAAAGCCGCCTCTTTTGTGTACTCCAGAGGAAGGAGATGATTTGTTTGTGTATCTTATCGCTTCAGATTTTGAGGTTGTAGATGTTCTGGTTAAGGAAGTAGGCATTATTCAGAAACCAGTGTATTATGTCTCTAAGCGCTTAGTGAGGTGGAGGCGAGATACTTCTAGAGAAATTGACGTATGTTTTGGTGATTGCCGCTCGAAAGTTGAGAGCCTACTTCTCATCTCATACCATTACAGTCTTGACGGATGCTCCACTTATAAAAATTCTCCAACAACCAGATACGGTGGGAAGGTTGCTGAAATGGTCTATCGAATTACCGAAATTTGACATCAAATATGAATCTCGCAAGGCAATCAAGGTGCAGGCACTGTCAGATTTTATTGTGGAGACTTCATTCACAAAGTCACAAGCGGAGTTGACATAGGCAACAACCAAGAGTAGAGGTTCCAAGAAAGTTGTGCCAAGTTTGATTGAAGAAAAAAAAAAGGCCACCAAATTGTTGGAGCCTTCATGTTGATGGGTCTTCAGCTAAGGACAAGGGAGGAGCGGGAATCATGTTGGTCTCGCACAGGAGAGGGTTTTAAGTATGAAAAAGCCTTAAGGTTCAATTTCTCAGTTTCTAACAATCAGGCAGAATATGAAGCCTTGATAGTGGGAATCGAGTTGGCTTGAGACATAGGTCTCACTCAAATAGTCATTCATTCAGATTCCTAGCTGATAGTGGATTAAGTGAAAAAGAAATATGGAGTACTTCATCTAATATTGGTCAAATACTGCGACATGGCCGGGAGAATCCTAAAGAGCTTTGAATTTTGGGAGTTAGTCCAGATTGATAGATCAGATAACACAAGGGCTGACACTCTAAGTAAGGACGCAGGAAGCGACATTCAAAACCTATCTAAGGAAGTGGCAATATATAGTTTCTAGAAATGCCGGCAATCAACAGGCCAGTGATAACGGAGATAGAGGAGCAAGAAAAAAGTTGGGTAAGCGAAGTTGATCAAGAAATCCTCACCAGTATTCACCATTCAAGATGGAATCCTTTACAGAAGATCGTTTTCTAAGCCTTTGATGAGGTGCGTTGAACCAAGCTTGACAGGCAAGGTTTTGTATGAAATTCATGAAGGAATTTGTGGGGGGTACCCAGTAATGAGAACATTAGCTGACAAGATTTTTTTAATGGGTATTATTGGCCGATGCTGAGGCGAGATGTAGAAGAGTACGTGAGAAAATGTGACAAGTGTTAGAGGCACGCCAATATCCCAAGACAGCCAGCTATGGATCAAATCCCAATTGTGGCGACATAGCCATTTGACATGTGGGGGATTGACTTAATTGGGTCATTTCCAGAAGCTAGAGGTGGATGTCAAAAAGTGGTGGTAGCAGTGGATTATTTCACCAAGTGGACGGAGGCAAAAGCACTGGCGACAACATGGAAGATAATGTCATAAAGTTTGTCCAAAAAATATATATGGTGTAGATATGGGCTACCAAGGGCAATCATCTCTGATCATGGGACACATTTTGGAAAGAAGTTCTCAGCCGAATGTGCGAGATTGAACATCAAGCATTGGAAGTTAGTAGTTTATAGGCCACAGTGCAATGGGCAAGCGTAGGCGGCAAACAAGCTGATAATTGCCATGCTAAGCAATAACTTAGATGAAAGGGGTGGAACATGGTTGGATGAGTTGTCAACAACCTTGTGGTATGTCAGGACTACGGTGAAAGGCTCAACGGAAGAAACAACTTTTGCACTAACGTATGGATCAGAAGCAATGGTGCCTACTGAAATGGATCTACCTACATAAAGAGTCACTTATTATGATGAAGTCAGAAATGAACAAAGGCGTTGCAATGATCTTAATTTGTGTGAAGAGAAAAGATTGAGTGCGAGAATGAGGATAATCAACCATAAGCAGAAAATGAAAGCCCAACATGATAAGAGGGTCAACAAGAGGTCGTTCAATGTGGGAGATTGGGTTTTGAGAAGCATGGAAGCAACTGGACCAAAGGCGGGATTCTCCAAACTTGATAAGAAATGAGAGGGTCCTTTCCAAGTAACAAAGACTATCGGAGAAGGAACGTATCAGTTAATGAAGAAGGATAGGGAGGAGCTGGAACATGCTTGAAGCGTGGATCATTTAAAGCGCTATTACTAGTAGAATGTCGCTAAATTAATTTAAAATGCCTTGTTTTAAAGTACATTACATTTCCTGCTCTAGAATGTTAAAATTTAAAGTAAATTGAAGAAATTTTCTATTCTTAATTGTATGTTGTCTGTATGAAACGAGAAACAAGAATTTATGAAATTGTATGAAGTTATGTTTTACAAGGCTTTTCAATTTTAATCTTGTGTTAATTTTTGGTTGCGTGGAATGATGAACACACAAATGGCACGAGGGAGATGTTGAAACAATATACATGTGCAAGAAAGGAGTTCAAGGTTGGTTGCCACCCTAGAAAGCACCCCCAGACTTGAAAGATGGTCAAGGGAGGTTGCCTCCCTAGTAGGCACCCCTAGACTTGAAAGATGGGTAAGGGAGGTTGTCACCTTAGTAGGTACCCCCAGACTTGAAAGATGGGTAAGGGAGGTTTTCCGCCCAATTAGGCACCCCTAGACTTGAAAGATGGCCAAGGGAGGTTGTCGCCCCAGTAGATACCCCCAAACTTGAAAAATAGCCAACGGAGGTTGCCACCATAATAGGCACCCCCAAACTTGAAAAATGGCCATGGGAGGATTCCGTCCCAATAGGCATCCCCAAACTTGAGAAATGACCAATGGAGGTTGTCGCCCTAGTAGGCGCCCCCAAAACTCGAGAAGAGGCCAATGGAGGTTGCCACCCTATTAGGCTCCCCCAAACTCGAAAGATGGCTGAGGGTTGCCACTCTAGTAGGCACCCTCAAACTTAAAAGACAGACATGGGAGGTTTTTGCCCTAGAAGGTACCCTAAAAAATGAAAAAGGTTGGAAGAAAAAAGCCGCTTTAGAAGGTTCTATTACAATTAAAAAGGCAAGCATGCGAGAAACAACACTAAGGAGTAAGGCTGCCTAAAGACAAGCCTCACTCTTTTGGAGGGAGTAGTGGGTATATGGGTTTTACAAGTCGCAAATAGGTTTTCGATGAATTATCAAAACAAATATAACCAAGAAAGAGGAAGTGACATGGTAAGAAAGCATTCCATATAGACTAAGGAAAACACAGGAAATCAACATTATAAAAGAAAAGAGTTTAAGGCTACAAACCAAAGTTAGGTCGCAAACTACAACAACCCAAATAACTGAAACATGTTCAAGACAGAAAAATTAATTGTTTGTTACATATCCAAATCAACTTCAAAGTTGTTCAGAGTAAGACATACCCTACTGATCTTGGGCTTGATTCTCACACTAGGTGGCAAGGGAAGCTCTAGCCGCCTTCTTAAAAGTGGTAAGTGCTTTGTTCTTTTCCTCAATCAGATCAGCCTGTAAAGTTAGAGCATTGTTGTCAACAATTGGAGGAGCCTCCCAAACTGGTTTCTAGAGAAGCATATCCTTTACAGCCAAAGCTTTGATCTCATCAGCATCACAAGGGACCAAGCTATGACCTTGATGCCAGAAGTTGCTATATATTGGCTCGGACCCCCACTTGGCAATAAGATCAGCATTGATGGACGGGATCTCACTAGTGCTAGTTGCTGCAGCCCGCAGTGCATAGATCAACACCTGTTGTACAGTTCCATTGATTTTTGTTCTGCTTTAGCTTGTGCATCAGCGACATCTTTCTTAAGCTGGGCAACCACGCCAGCATGTTGAGAAGCTTTATCTCTCAAATTAGCATTCTCGACCTCAAGGCGCCTATTCTTCTCTTCCAACCCTTTTTTCAAGGCCTCCATCTCGCTGCGCAGCTCTTTCTCAGTTTGTTCGAATGATTTAACAGGTTCATCCACCTGCTTTTTCTCAGCTTGAAGGGAAACCAAATCTTATTCCCGCTGCACACATATTTTCTTGTAATTTTCTTTTTCAGACAAGGCCTTCTTATGAGCTTTGTCGCGAGACTCAAGTTCAGAAGTTAGTTGATTACACTTGTTCCTCAAACCATAGAGAGTACTGGTAATCTATCGAAGAAAAACAAAGTAAAGTTAGAAGACATGTAAAATTGCGAGAATCAAATGAAAGAGAAAGCAGGAAACATTAAAATTACTCCACAGATTTGAAGGCCCGTATAGTTGAGGGAATGGTCAGCATCTTGTTCCTCACCTTTGGCGAAAGTGTGGGATCTCGTGAGTGGATGTCAAAACATGACAAAGCAGGTGTACTTGCAATTTCTTTGCTGAGCTAAAAAATGTTATTTTCATTAGTAGGCATTTGGAAGCCTTCTTGAAGCCAACTTGCAGTCTCAGAGCTTCCCACTCCTCTCACTTCAGTTGAATTCTCTTCCTCTGTAGCTAAACCTTGGGGATCATCAGAAACTCGAGCTCTCTTGGAAGGGAGGGAACCACCCTCATCATTTAAGTTAGGCTCAGTAAGCTCATCGGCCTTATCAACCTGAGCTTCATCCAGAGTGGCCTCTTAGTTTTCTTCTTCTTCTTCGTTGGTCTCTTTTTCCTCAACTTCATCTTCATCCCTCAGCTTAAGGGGAGAAGCTTGCACTGGAATCTTGGATTTTTCCCTTTTTCTGTGAGTTGGGTCTGCAGCCCTCTAAATGGCAGCATTAGCCTTCTCCAAATCTAGTGCCTCAGAGTATTCCCCATGGCGAGAAATGGGTACCTCGAGATTGGCGGGAAGCGCCAACAAGCTGGCTTGCCTGGCCTTAGCTAGTCTTTTCTGGCTACCATCAACACTGGAGAAAGCTTCTAGCCTCTCAGAGATATTCATGCTTCTGAATTCTGTAGACAAGGAAGAGGAAACAGTTAGAAAATTAAGCAAGGTAAAACACAAGTAAAAAAGAAATTAAAGGCTAGAAACATACTGTAGACGACAAATATAGCGTTGCAACAGTGACCTTCGTGCTTATAAGGACCACAGTCAGGGCCAAAGCAGTTACCCGAATGAATGTCCCATCCTGGATAAAGGGTTGTGTTGACAATGGGAATGTGGGATTAATTTGTGGGAAAGGTGAAGTTAGGAAGGCCAACTTTCCTTAATAGACTTAGGTTGTCAATAATTTTCCTCCATGAGAATAGAGCTAGACCTTTGTCATTGGTTTTGGTGAGAAGTTTCAAAATTTTATCCTTAAGATGGTTATCGCTAGATACTAGGGCTTTTCTAGTCTCAATCTTGGGAACTATCTCTCTAAGGTCACCAGAATGGATATAACCTATGCGAGAAATAATAAATAAGGGTTTGGATTGCCAATTATGGACTTTTATGGGATTGGGCTTCCTATACTTGATAGACAAACGGTTCACAATTATCCATCTCGCTTGGTGACTGTGGTATAGCCTTCAAACAAATGGACAAACAAAGGGACAGTAGGTTCTTGTTTAATGGCCGTATAGATGACAATGAAGCTGGTTAAAATGCGGATGGCATTGGGATGGAGATCAACCACGGCGGCTTGGGCCTTATGCATAACAACACAAATGAATGGATCGATAGGGAACCTAAGTCCAACATCTAGTTGTGAGGTATAGGCGACAACCCCATCCATACGTTGTCGCATGGAGGCAAGAGATATGTCGCCCACATACGGTTCAACGTGATAAATGTTGTGGTTAATTTCATACTTAACATGTATGGGAGTTAGAAAATCCAAAGAGGAGGAAGTACTAGCTTCAGCGACTGTTGGGTTTTGGGGTTACAAACGCAGTGAAAAATTTAATTTTAACATCAAAACCCTAGCCCTAGAATCCGTCTAGCATGAAGAGATTAGAAATTAATATGAGATAGAATTTACATACCTTGAATGCGATGAGGATTAACAAAGTAGATCACAAAATTCAAGCCTAGAATTTTGATATCAAAACGGATCTTCTTCTTCTACCTTGTTCAAACCTTGTGATGAATCAACGAACGGAGGCTTCAAGCTCTTGGTGATTAACCTATCACCCTCTATTGGTAATCCACACGCGAACGAATCCAAGAACACCTTCTTGATGGATTGCTAGATGATCCTCTTGATTATTGAATCAATATTCAATAATCAAAGCCAAAACAATGGAACAATTGGGACTTTTGATTCAAAATCAAAATCAAAATCTAGAGTTTCAAAAACCTTGGATTATGATGTGAGAGATGGGAAAAATATGGCTGCAGGGCTGTATTTATATCACATATAAATCCCCTAACAATTAGGGTAGAAACCTAGCAAAATACCAATTCCTTCCTAGCCAAGGAAAACTGTACGGACACGAAATTTGGTCATGGCAAGAGTCGTGCCAATTAGCACCAGTCGTGCCCTTTGCAAATCACTCGTGCTCAGGAGTCATTCCTTGAGCCCCAACTCATTCTGATCAAAACGAGACAAAAAAACCAAGTCGTGTCTCAACCTTGGTCACGAGTCATTATCCTTGGCACGAGTCGTGACCCAGGGCACGAGTCGTTCTCTTGGTCATGAGTCGTGCCAGAACCCAAAATTCCAATTTTCAGCTTGAATCAAATTCGTTCTTTTGTGTATGACCCTTTAGGAATTATATTTTATGTTGGCAGTGAGTTGAAACATCAACCTCATAAGACATAAGTGACTTCTAGCAAATCATTATGTCCATTCAATTAAATATAACATCAAAGCTTGATTCCTTTATATATCCAATGTTATAATCCCTTTGTTCACGATGTCCAATTGAACATGAGTCATGGTCTAGGTCAACTCATTCCGTTCAATGCTTTCTCGATTGCGAATATGTTGATAATGAAAATGCATTTGATCTCTATCAAATCACTTAAGTGCGGCCACACATTTCATCAGCATCATTCATCGAGGGGCCCAAGCAAATATCTCTCTTCATAAGAGGAACAAAACCCGTCTTGACTTATCATTCTTCCCTACATGATTCCAATCGTGCTAACATAGCCCTTATTGCTATTCGATTAAAAATAGTGTTAGACTATATTAAACTTGATCTTCATCATGTGGAAGACGATGTTAATCTCAGGTGCTAAGGATTCAATAACACGACTATCATGAGATTTATTCATGACACATATGACTATTGACCATGTCATAAATCTCATCGGTAGGTCATATCCAATACTTGTTCTCTAGCAAGTATCCATAAGTGTAATGTGCATCACATGCATATAATCCTCTCCATGATTATCCATTACCAACTTATACTAGTCGTTCACAACAACTAGGGATGCAGTTCAATATAATAAACATGCAAAACATATAATGAACCAAATAATACTTTCTCTATAATAAATAATAAAGACGATTACATAGCGGTTTATATAATAAGTCAAACATAACTAAACACCTAGGATACTACACCAACAATCTCCCACTTGCACTAGGCTCCATCTATGTATCTAATACCCATGGACCTCACATGACCATCATGCTTAGCTTGTGCGAGGGGCTTTGTAAGCGGATCCCCAATGTTATCATCGGTTGATACTTTGCATATCTTAACGTCTCCCCGTTTAATGAACTCTCGAATGAGATGAAAACGTCTAAGTATATGTTTGGATCTCTGGTGTGACCTTGGTTCCTTTGCTTGCGCAATGGCACCATTGTTGTCACAATAAAGTTACACCGGATTAGTGATACTTGGAACAACTTTCAAGTCACTAATAAACTTCTTGATCCAAACTGCCTCCTTAGCTGCATCAGATGCCGCTATATATTCGGCCTCAGTAGTAGAATCGGCAATAGTACTCTACTTGGAACTCTTCCAACATATCGCACCTCCGTTAAGCATAAACACAAATCCCGACTGCGATCAAAAATCATCTTTGTCGGTTTGGAAGCTAGCATCTGTGTAACCTCTTACAACAAGATCTTCTTTCATCCCTCAAAATATCAAGAACGCATCCTTAGTTCTTCGTAAGTACTTTAGGATCGTCTTGACTGCCATCCAATGGTTCTCACCCGGATCAGATTGGTAACGACTTGTCATGCTCAAAGCATACGAGATGTTGGGTCTAGTACAAATCATAACGTATATGATAAAACCAATAGCCAAAGCATATGGAATATCATTCATTCTCTTTCATTCATCAGTTGTCTTAGGACACTGTGTCTTACTAAGAGTAACACCATGACCCATTGGCAAGTTTCCTCTCTTAGAATTTTCCATTTTGAATCTTCTAAGAACCTTGTCAATGTAGGTACTTTGACTCAAACCAATGATCCTCTTAGATCTATCTCTATAGATATTGATACCAAGGATGTAAGCGGCTTCGCCCATATCTTTCATTGAGAAACACTTCCCTAACCAAGACTTGACAGTCTCAAGTGCAGAAATGTCATTTCCAATGAGTAAGATATCATCGACATACAACAATAGAAATAGCACAATGCTCCCACAGAATTTCATGTATACACAAGGTTCATCTTCGTTCTTAATAAAACCAAACTCTTTGATTTTCTTATCGAACCGAAGATTCCAACTCCTAGAAGCTTGCTTCAATCCATAAATGGATCTTTGCAACTTGCACACCTTACTAGAATTTTGTGGATCTACAAAACCTTCGGGTTGTGTCATATACACATCCTCAAGCAGTTTTCCATTAAGGAAAGCAGTTTTGACATCCATTTGCCATATCTCATAGTCATAATACGCAGCTATGGCAATCAAAATTCTAACAGACTTAAGCATGGCAACAAGCGAGAAGGTTTCATCATAGTCTACACCATGAGTTTGCCTATATCCCTTTGCTACAAGCCTAGCCTTATAAGTATGCACATTCCCATCCATGTCAGTTTTCTTCTTGAAAACCCACTTGCACCCTATGGTTTTTATACCTTCGGGTGGCTCAATCAAGTTCCAAACTTGATTATCCGACATGGATTGCAATTCAGACTTCATGGCATCTAACCATTTATCCAAATCGGGATCGGACATCGCCTCTTGATAGGAAGTAGGTTCTTCATTCTCAATGACTTCTACTTCATTACTTTCCGACATGATAAATCCATATCTCTCGGGTGCGGATCGTAACCTATCCGATCTACGATGGACTTGTGGATCTTGAACCGGTTTCACAACTTCTTGTGGAGTTGGTTCAGTCTCTACTATCGGTTCCATGTTATTTTCGGGTTCTTGAACTTCTTCAAGATCAATTTTACTCCCACTAGATGTTTTATTGAGAAACTGTTTCTCAAGAAAAGCACCATATCGAGCAACAAACACTTTGTTCTCGTTGCGGTTGTAAAAATAATACCCTTTGGTTTCCTTAGGGTAACCAACAAAAATAACCTTGTCAGATTTGGGCTCTAACTTATCAGCGACAAGTCTCTTCACATAAGCTTCGCAACCCCAAATCCTCATGAAAGACAAACTAGGTTTTCTTCCATGCCACATCTCATGTGGGGTTTTAGGAGCCGATTTAGTAGGGACTTTGTTCAGTGTGAACGCAGCAGTCTCTAATGCATATCCCCAAAAGGATATAGGAAGGTCTACTTGACTCATCATCGAATGAACCATATCTAATAAGGTTCTATTCCTCCTCTCGGAAACACCATTCCATTGTGGCATTCCGGGTGGAGTCAACTCTGAAACAATTCCACAGTTTTTGAGATGATTGTCAAACTCTTGGCTCAAATACTCACCACCACGATCGGATCAAAGTGCTTTAATTGTTTTGCCAAGTTGATTTTGTACTTCATTTTGAAATGTTCTAAACATCTCAAACGATTCACTCTTTGACTTCATCAGATAGACATAGCCATATCTAGATAAGTCATCGGTGAATGTAAAGAAATACCGAAATCCTCCCCTGGCAATGCTACTCATTGGTCCGCATACATTAGTATGTATTAAGCCCAACAAGTCACTAGCCCTTTCACTACTCTTGGTGAAAGGTGGTTTGGTCATTTTACCCAATAAACAAGATTCACATATCTCATATGATTCATAATCATTTGAGTCTAACAATTCATCTTTGTGGAGTTTAGAAATGCGTTTCTCGTTTATATGACCAAGCCGGCAATGCCACATGAATGTGTTATTCACGTCATTTGGTTTAGATTTCTTATCCACATGATAAACATTTTCAACATTATTTTGTTTCTCATCAACATCAAGAACATAAAGGCCATTAAATGAATTTGCAATACCATAAAGCATATCATTTAAATAAATATAAAACTTCTTATTAGCAATAAGAAAATTATATCCCTCATTATCCAAACAAGAAACAGAAATAATATTCCTACTCAAATCCGGAACATAGTAATAATTGTTCAAAACAAGTACTAAGTCAATAGGTAAAGTTACATCATATGTCTCTACGGCTAATGCAGCAACTCTTGCTCCATTCCCAACACGCAGGTCAACTTCACCTTATTTGAGTAGCTTCCTATTTCTCAGTCCCTGCACATTTAAACAAATGTGAGATCCACATCCGGTATCTAATACCCATGAACTAGAAATAGAAAGGAAAATATCTATCATATAGATACCTGAAGTAGTAGCAATCGCATTACTCTTCTTCGCCTTTAGACCTTCCTTGTAAGCCTTGCAGTTGCGCTTCCAATGACCAATCTCTTGGCAATGGTAGCAAATCGCATCCTTTTGAGATGCCTTAGGAGCCTCTTTGGCATCGACAGCTTTTGCCTTAGGCTTAACAACACTTGCTTTACCTTTGCCATCTTTCTTGAACCCTTTGCCTTTGTTAACCATTAACACAATATCGGTTTTAGGCTTCTTGATATTCATCTCTGTGGTCTTAAGCATCGCATGCAATTCCGAGAGATTCTTATCCATGCCAGTCATGTGATAGTGCATAATAAAATGACTATAACTTTCAGGCAATGAATTCAATATCAAATCCTTGGCGAGTTCCAAACTCAACGAATTTTTAAGCCTATTGAGACGCTCAATGTAACCCTTCATCTTAAGGACATGAGCTCCCACCGATTGCCCTCTTGCATCTTGCATGCAGTTAGGGCCTTAACCACATCATACCTCTCATTTCTTGCTTGCACTTGGAACATTTCCTTTAAGCGCTCAGCAAGATCAAATGCTGCATCTATGTGCTCAAGGTCCTTCTGAAGAGCCTTAGACATAGTTGCTTGCATAAGGCATGCGACATCCATAGAATCATCATTATGCTTCTTATGTGCATCCCAATCAGCCCTAGGAGCATTTGGAGCAGGTTGAGGTGGAATGGGTTCATGGAGAACATACACTTTCTTCTCTTGCTTCAAAATAATTCAGAGGCTTCTGATCCAATCAAAATAGTTTGTACCGTTCTCCTCAAGCTTGTCCCTCTCAAGGACAGATCGCAGTGACAGGGGTTGATTATTGTGTGTAGCCATTCTACAATAAAATATGCAAATAATATAAACATATATCAATATCAACACATTTATCATCTAAGAGCAAATAATGTATTTCATAAATACTCCCACTAAATTATACACCTTCAAATACAAATATCTATCATATAATCATAGTAGGCTAAGATCCATATTTCACTTAATTCCGGTTTAACTGAGCTAATACCCGAAATCAAGCTATTTAGGTAGAAACATCAATCATATCACTATATGACTCTTAGATCTTTTATGAGATTTCAATAGATATCATATATCAAAACATGTTTTAAATCTCATCTATTCCTTGGGTCAAATCTTATTTGAAAGCACCAATTAAGTCAAAACCTTTTTCAAACATATAAGACATGGAACGATGCACTTGACTATGGCCAAAACTACATCAACCATAATATTATATTGATCACAAACTAAGATATAATGATGCACCCAACTATGGCTGAAACTACATCAAAATACCCTAAATTTCACAAGTGTTCTAATCAAGGAATTGCATAAGACTTCAATATTTAGAAGGTTTTCAACATGTAACAAACATCGCATGGTTGTAACATAGATCTCATGTGAACATAATCATGAACATAGGGCTTCACAAAATATCATACAAACAATTTGATTAAATTTTGAGAAATTACAAATCTAAATAATCATATTAAAAGATTAATAACCTATGTGATAAACTAATCTAATTAATTTATCATTAATCATGAATCATGGCATATCAAATATACTTGTTTTTCATAGAAACAAAACACATAGGATCTAGATCTATTTCATATCACATGGTAGCAAATAATCACATTAAATCTAGCATGAAATTTCAATCCTAATCATGGCAAGACAAGGCTTTGATACCACTGTTGGGTTTTGGGGTTACAAACGCAGCGAAAAATTTAATTTTAACATCAAAACCCTAGCCCTAGAATCCGTCTAGCAAGAAGAGATTATAAATTAATATGAGATATAATTTACATACCTTGAATGCGATGAGGATTAACAAAGTAGATCACAAAATTCAAGCCTAGAATTTTGATATCAAAACGGATCTCCTTCTTCTACCTTGTTCAAACCTTGTGATGAATCAACGAACGGAGGCTTCAAGCTCTTGGTGATTAACCTATCACCCTCTATCGGTAATCCACACGCGAACGAATCCAAGAACACCTTCTTGATGGATTGCTAGATGATCCTCTTGATTATTGAATCGATATTCAATAATCAAAGCCAAAACAATGGAACAATTGGGACTTTTGATTCAAAATCAAAATCAAAATCTAGAGTTTCAAAAACCTTAGATTATGATGTGAGAGATGGGAAAAATATGGCTGCAAGGCTGTATTTATATCACATATAAATCCCCTAACAATTAGGGTAGAAACCTAGCAAAATATCAATTCCTTCCTAGGCAAGGAAACCTGTACGGACACGAAATTTGGTGTGGCAAGAGTCGTGCCAATTAGCACGAGTCGTGCCCTTTGCAAATCACTCGTGCTCATGAGTCGTTCCTTGAGCCCCAACTCGTTCTGATCAAAACGAGACAAAAAACCAAGTCGTGTCTCAGCCTTAGTCACGAGTCGTTATCCTTGGCACGAGTCGTGACCCAGGGCACGAGTCGTGCTCTTGGTCACGAGTCGTGCCAGTACCCAAAATTCCAATTTTCAGCTTGAGTCAAATTCGTTCTTTTGTGTGTGACCCTTTAGAAATTATATTTTATGTTGGCAGTGAGTTGAAACATCAACCTCACAAGACATAAGTGACTTCTAGCAAATCATTATGTCCATCCAATTAAATATAACATCAAAGCTTGATTCCTTTATAGATCCAATGTTATAATTCCTTTGTTCACGATGTCCAATTGAACATGAGTCATGGTCTAGGTCAACTCATTCCGTTCAATGCTTTCTTGATTCCGAATATGTTGATAATGCAAATGCATTTGATCTCTATCAAATCACTTGAGTGCAGCCACACATTTCATCAACATCATTTATCGAGGGGACCAAGCAAACATCTCTCTTCATAAGAGGAACAAATCCCGTCTTGACTTATCATTCTTCCCTACATGATTCCAATCGTACTAACATAGCCCTTATTGCTATCCGATTAAAGATAGTGTTAGACTATATTAAACACGATCTTCATCATGTGGAAGACGATGATAATCTCAGGTGCTAAGGATTCAATAATACGACTATCATGAGATTTATTCATGACACATATGACTATTGACCATGTCATAAATCTCATCGGTAGGTCATATCCAATACTTGTTCTCTAGCAAGTATCCACAAGTGTAATGTGCATCACATGCATATAATCCTCTCCATGATTATCCATTACCAACTTATACTAGTCGTTCACAACAACTAGGGACGTAGTTCAATATAATAAACATGCAAAACATATAATGAACCAAATAATACTTTCTCTATAATAAATGATAAAGACGATTACATAGCGATTTAGATAATAAGTCAAACATAACTAAACGTCTATGGCACTACACCAACATCGACATCATTCATATGGATGTCGTTAGAGGCTTGATGCCTTGAAGAAGTTTCCACAACAAATGTATCAGAGACATCGTGGCTTGATGAAGAATTGGAGGAAGACATGTCGCCCATGTCACCAGAAGAGGAGAGAACCTGTTTATAGAAGCGACGACTTCATAAATTATGTGCAACAGGGAAGTTAGTATCTGAGAAGTCAGAATAAAAAAGAGGACGATAGAACTTGCAAATGTGTGAACAAAGTTCTTAAGTGGTAAAGAAGGTTTTCATAGGAACAGACTTGTGCAGAAAAGGAGGACCACAGATTTCTAAGGCAGCTAAAATGGCGACATCTACGTCATGCCTAATGAGAATAGTATTGAGGTCCTCACGAGAAATCTTAGCCCATACCCCTTTGTCAATCCTATAAAACCTACCACTTTTCCTTTTGATAAAACCTAACTACCCTAGCACAAGATTTAATTCTAGCCATGAAAAATGAACAAAATTAAACCAAGACCTGGAAAAAATGAAGGTTTGAAGGGGAATTACCTAAAGTTGTGCATAAAGCGTAAGAAGACGTTGAAAACCTGAAGCTTTAGCCTGAAATTTGGTCGGAAACTTCAAGGGCAGACTAAACCGTTTTCAAAAGTTCACCGAAGTGCCCCAAATCAATTAACTGGAGAGATTGAAAGGCAAATATGAACTGGAAGAGAATGAACGGGCAAAGAACGGAGGAAAATGGGGAAAATGGACGCCAGATTAAAATGTAGATAACTGAACCTAGATCTGAGAACCTAAAAAGTTAAAAGGAAAAAGTAATTTCGTATTTAAGCAAAGGAGACTAAAGGGTTTTGGGAATTTTCAAAACACATTAAATGATGGCCAAAACTTAAATTTTCCCCATTATTGAAAATCATAATTGAGGCGCGATTACCAAGATGACGACGTGTCAACTCTGACAAACTGCCCATCTCCACCAACAGAAAGTGACACGTGGTAAGAAATAAACCACCAAAATGCTGATCTCGCATGACTAGATAAAATCGACAGGAATCATATTCGACAATCAGATGTTTCTCGACCGACCATGAATGTCCAGATCTCTAACGTGGATGCTACTGATGTGATCACAAGAAAATAAATTCAGGCCTACACAATTATTATAAGGCCCAACAAGTAAAAATGAACCAAGGACTAAAAAATAGGCCTAAGACACAGGGCAAAGGAAACATAGTGGTAAAGCGAGAAACCAGGCGAGAAAAAGAAATCCAGTAAGAAGCCCACTAAGGCCCACAGCGTTGTAATATCAAGATAACACCAAGATAGGAACCCGCATGGCGACATATGACGAAGGCACAACAAGTGCGAGAAAGAGATTAACATTCATTCAAAGATGTCACCTAATGGTGACATAATGATTAATAGCAATTTCCAGAAGCAGCTAAAGACGTTATTCACGTGTACACTTGGGTCGACAAAATCAGTTATACTTGATGAAGAATCTATCAGTAAAGGTTGGCGTCTCCACTAACTTTGAGTGCTCATACACATCCAATAAGAAGATGACATGTGGTTAATGACACATGCAAGGCACATGGCGAGAGGAGCTATATAAACAACATCTAAAACCTGAAAATGTAAGTCTCAAGTACATCGTTTACACCATTTCTGCAGTTTCCATTGTACTCTTTTCTTTCAGTTCAGAACAAGTACTTATTCGCACGTTGGAGGGGCTTTAGCCGGAGATGCCCCCGGTCTAGTTTACGTTTGCCTTGTGTGTAGGGTTCAACAGAGAAAGGAGCTGAAGTATCCACCATAGGACAGAAAGCTTTGGGCCTGAGCAACTATTTCGCATGGCAGCATCACAAACCAAAATTTGAGATCTTCTCACAATATGAGCTGAGTACAGAGTACTAACCAAAGGTAGATTTGAAATCACCACGAAAATTTGCTACTTTATTGAAGGTCAGAATTTGACAACATTTTCCGTATTATTAGGATATTTATGATTTAAAATATCATATATTAGATACGTTCGAACTAAATTATTCAAAGTCATTAATGGCAATATAAGGGAAGTGGCCAAAAGCTCTAACTCAAAAGACATCTGTTATCCCTTTCATATAAAAGGTTAGAGACAGTGGTGGACCTAAGAATCACATCCGATGAATTGCCAAAATAAAATAATTTAATCACAAATTTTAACTAATAATCACAAATCGGCAAATCCAATATAAAAATGCAAAATAATTTATAATATAAATTTTATTTAAACATCTATTAATTTCTAATCCATCATTTATTTTCTTTTTATTGTAGTAGTTTACTTGTAAATATTAAACTTATGTCATGAACAAATATAAAAGAGTTTCTATCTAACATAACAAATAAGCTACCTACTATAGGGCAGCCATTCCTTAAAAAGTAGGTTCAGCTTCAGCCTGGTTATGGGTTCAAATTCAATAAAGATACTTTTAAATATCAATATTGCTATAACTTAATACATTCATTAATAAAAATCTCCATTTCAAAGAAAAAGGGATTTGAAAAATATGGGCTGCTTATAATACATTGAAGATAACATATAATCCCTGTCCCATCTGAAAATGAACAAAATTTCATTTTGAATGTTCCATTTAAAAATACACAATCTCAAAATGAATTTTTTTAATACATTTTTATTCATTGGTAGCACTTGTCGTTCTCACAATAACTATTTACTTACTATTCTTCACCCCACTTTCTCTTTCATGCCTCACTTTTAATGTTTACAATGCTTACTCCACTATACCCTTTACTTAATTCTCGAAAAACACTAATTTTGTGTCTTTTCGAATAAGTTGGAGGGAGTATAAGTTTAATACAAAATATGATTCAAAGTTAGGGTGAAAAATACGGCATAAAAACATGAACACTTTAAAATAATTTTACATATCATTACATATTTACATGTATAGTATGGATATCGATAAAATATATAAGATTAAAAATACGTCATATTTTATAATATTTCAACGTTAGATATGTTAATATATTTACATATATTATATACACAATATAACTATTAATTTCATTTCAAAACTTATATTTTCAATGAATATATCTATTACATATTTTCTACAATCAATAACTATTCATAATTTAGTTCATCTAGGCGTCTTCATACTTCACGCCTTCAATCTGTCAGCAATAAAAGTCTTAGAGCCGTTATTAAAGACATTCAAATGAGCCTCATTAAGGACAGCTAAATAAGGAGACATTATGCAAGTTCTTCCTCCCGCACCAAAAGTTTCTATAACGTTATGATCAATCTGCAAAAAATGGTTAATTTATCAATAAGATACAAATTTGTATCATCAAGAATGAATAATAATGATATTTCTGGAGTACAATAATGTTTTTAAGAGAAATAGAGAGAAAATATACCAAACTCCTAAGAGAAAGCTTTTTATCAGCTAAATCCACGTCTACACCGCCCAAACGATGTTTTGTACAACTGATCGTTCAATTAGGAGCTATTAAAAGCTAAACATGCTTTTGAAACATCCTTACCATGCTTGTATTTTTAATTTTTCTCCAATATCCCATTTATAAATTCACTATAAAAGCTAAACATGCTTTTGAAATAAGGGACAGAAGAAATTAATTTGTGAAGAATCGGTTACTGTTCCTGTGCAAGTGGGCGATCGCCCAAGCCCTATGGGTGACCGCCCAGCCCCAAAACCCAAAGTCGCGGAATCTTCTGTACAAGTGGGCGACCGCCCAAGCCCTGTGGGCGACCGCCCAAGACCAAAACAAAACAACTCTGAAACGTCTGTTCAGCTGGGCGACCACCCAGGCCCAAGTGTGCGATCGCCCATCACCAAAAATCTGGCGTGACAAGTTTCTTTTCCTGTTTTGCTTATTTTAAAATTTTATTGTGAACAGATCTCTGGAAGATTCAGCCTTAGTTTTTCCTTTTATTCATGTAACCTATATATTCAAAGTCAATCAATAAGAAACACAAGTTTTGGGAAAACCCTAAATTGATTTCCTACATGGTATCAGAGCCAGGTTCATACACAAGTTTAAATCCATGGCGGGGAACGATGTTGTTATCGACAATCCTCCTGAAATCAAATATAATTATACCTTTACCTAGGTCCTCAAGATAGGCCAGACGATTTTATTACTCCTTCTGCTGCTTCATCTTCATCGTTCACAGCTGAGCGATGCGATTTTATTACTTCTTCTGCTGCTTCATCTTCATCATTCACAACTGAACGATGGCAGGCTTTGGCAAGCCTCGTCGGTAATTCTCAAATCTTAAATGATCGCCTCCATGGTAAGTTTGATGCAACTTCATGGATTATTGATAGAGGTGCTTCAAATCATGTAACTAGAAATGCCTCGTGTCTCCTAAATTCTCGAACTATACCGGCATCTCCAGTCGGTTTACCTAATGGGTCTTCTGTGTTGGCTCATACAGTGGGACCCGTTCGTCTGACAGATATAATTACCCTCTCTCATGTTCTATTTGTTCAAAACTTAAGCTGCAACTTAATTTCAGTTTCTCAACTTTCTGACGATATTCACTGCACTGTCCAATTTAACTTCTCTATGTGTGCTATACATGACCTGTCGAGGAACCTGATTGGAGTGGGTGTTAGGCGGGATGGACTCTACTATCTTCGCGGCACATCTTCTGCTTTTAGTGTTTCTGTTACTGGATCGCCTTCTTTGTTAGAACTGTGGCACAATCGCTTGGGACACCCATCCGAAAATGTGGTAAAGCTTCTTCCTGCAGTTAGACGTAATTCTAGCAATTTACCTAAACCTTTTGACACTTGTTTTCGGGCTAAACAGTCTGGAGATAGTTTTCCTGTTAGTGATCATAAGTCCACTAGAATCTTTGAAAAGGTCCATTGTGATTTATGGGGTGCATACACTCATTCTTCTTCTTGTGGTGCACAATATTTTTTAACTTTGGTAGATGATTTTTCCCGAGCTGTCTGGGTCTATTTATTGGTTGATAAAACAGAAGTTTTTCGTATGTTTATGGCTTTTATTGCCATGGTGGAACATCAGTTCTCTCAGAAAATTAATGTCGTCCAATCAGACAATGGTACCGAATTTAATTGCATGCTTGATTATTTCTTTTCTTTTGGAATTACCTTCCAAACATCTTGTGTTGGTACCCCACAACAAAATGGTAGAGTCGAGCGGAAGCATCATCATATTTTGAATGTTGCTAGAGCACTTCAATTTCAGGCTCATTTACCTATTTTCTTTTGGGGTGAAGCAGTTCTCACTGCTGTTCATTTGATTAACCGGACTCCTACACCCCTCTTAGGTAATAAGACTCCCTATGAGATTTTGTTCAGAAAATTACATTTCTTTGATTCTCTCTGTGTCTTTGGTTCTTTGTGTTATGCCCATGATCAGAAGGCCAAGGGAGATAAATTTGCCAGTCGTAGCTGTCAATGTATCTTTGTCATGGGCTATCCTCTAGGCAAAAAGGGGTGAAAGTTGTTTGATCTAGAAACAAAGAATTTTTTTGTCTCCCGAGATGTAAAGTTCTTTGAGACCATCTTTCATTACAGTGATTTGTCTACAATGCCTCATACCCCAGATTCAGTGGAGATTCTTAACCAAGAGGCTGATTTTACCTTTGCTGATTATCCGAATATGGAAGATATTGTCTCTGAACCTTTAACAGTGGCTCCTGCGAATGTTCCTGAACCTGTTACTGCAGTATCTGTAGATATTTCCTCTATGGAGGTCTCATCTTCTTCTATGACAGAACCCTCTCAATCTGAGCAAGAGGCTTTAGGGAGGGGCATGCATACAAAAGTTCCTTTCGTTCTTCTTCGAGACTACATTGCTGCTACAGTCACTCCTGCATGTCCATCCCCCGAGCACTCCACTCCATTCGGCTCCTCAGGTACTCCCTATCCTATAGCTCAATATATAAATTGTGACAGTTTTTCTGTGAAATATCGTAACTTCCTTGCAGCTATTACCTTGGCTAAAGATCCTAGGACTTTTCGTGAGGCAATGACATAGGATGGATGGAAGGAATCTATGCAGGCTGAAATTCGTGCCTTGGAAGATAATGGCACATGGACTATGGTCCCTCTACCTCCTGGTAAGCGTGCTCTGGGTAGCCAGTGGGTTTATCAGATTAAGTATAAGTCTGATGGTACTGTTGAACGGCTTAAATCTCATTTGGTGGTTCTTGGCAATCATCAGAAAGAAGGGATTGATTACACGGAAACTTTTGATCCTGTGGCCAAAATGGTCACCGTTCGAGCCTTTCTTGCCATTGCTGCCTCAAAGAATTGGGAACTGCATCAAATGGATGTGCATAATGCTTTCCTGCATGGTGATCTTCAGGAAGAGCTTTACATGGAACCTCCTCCAGACTTTCATTCCAATCAGACAATTATGGTTTGTCGCCTTCGAAAATCTCTTTATGGCCTAAAACAGGGCCCACATTGTTGGTTCGCTAAGCTGGTGGCTTCCTTGAAGCACTATGGATTCTTGCAGTCTTATTCTGATTATTCCTTGCTCACGTTCACAAAAGGTATGATTCATATGAATATACTTGTTTATGTTGACAATCTTATTATAGCTGGAAACGATTTCGCTGCCTTACAGTCTTTTAAAAAGTATCTGAGTGAATGTTTCAAGATGAAGGACCTTGGCTCCTTGAAGTATCTCTTGGGCATTGAAGTTGCCCGTAGCTCCTCTGGTCTATTTCTGTGCCAACCCAAGTATACCTTGGACATTATATCCAAGGTTGAGCTATTGGGTGCAAAGCCATCAGGCTTTCCTATTGAACCAAATCATAAACTTGGTCTTGCAACAGGTGATCTTCTCGATGACCCAGAATGCTATAGACGATTGGTTGGCCGTCTCATCTACTTAGCAGTCACCCGTCCAGATTTGGCATATTCGGTTCATATTTTATCGCAATTTATGAAGGAACCTCACAAGGATCATTGGGATGCGGTATTGCGAGTTGTTCGTTATCTCAAAAGCACACTTGGTCAGGGTATCTTTCTACGTGCTGATAGTGAGCTCATGCTACAAGGATGGTGTGATTCGGATTGGGCCGCTTGCCCTATTACTCGACGCTCGCTCTCTGGATGGCTTGTGTTTCTTGGTCATTTCCCCATATCTTGGAAGATGAAAAAACAAACCACTGTGTCTCGTTCGTCTGCCGAGGCAGAATACCGTTCTATGGCAGCTCTTACCTATGAATTGAAATGGTTGAAAGGTTTATTGCTGAGTCTTGGTGTTCATCATCCCAAAGTCAATTCCTATCTTTTGCGATAGTCAGCCGGCTCTAGATATCGCTAAGAACCCCGTATTTCATGAACGAACATAGCACATTGAGATAGATTGCCACTTTGTTCGTGATGCCATTTCGGATGGTCTTATTTCTCCTTCCTATGATCCTACTATAATGCAGCTGGCAGGTATTTTTATTAAGGCTCTTGGAAAACAACAGTTTGATTTATTAGTTAGCAAGTTGGGCATTCTCAATCCCCATGCTCAACTTGAAGGAGAGTGTGAAGAATCGGTTACTGTTCCTGTGTAAGTGGGTGATCGCCCAGCCCCAAAACCCAAAGTCGCTGAATCTTCTGTACAAGTGGGCGACCGTCCAAGCCCTATGGGCGACCGCCCAAGATCAAAACCAAACAACTCTGAAACGTCTGTTCAACTGGGCGACCGCCCAGGCCCAAGTGGGCGACCGCCCATCACCGAAAATCTGGCGTGACAAGTTTTCTTTTCCTGTTTTGTTTATTTTAGAATTTTATTGTGAACATATCTCTGGAAGATTCAGCCTTAGTTTTTCCTTTTATTCATGTAACCTATATATTCAAAGTCAATCAATAAGAAACACAAGTTTTGGAAAAATTTTAAATTGATTTCCTACATAATTTACTAAATGATAGGCATTTTTCACAATCATGTGACAAGTAGTAAGAGTTTTTACAATGATCATGTCTCATGTTGCAACATATAAATGCATTGATCATAAATAATATCGTTATGAACAGATATGTTTCATGAATGTCTGATGGTCATGTAAATCGAAAGAGTTTAAAATAAAGTTTTGTCACACTTTTTTTTGGTGCCAACTTTACCCCCAAAATATAATTGCAACTAGTACTAATCCCGTGTCACTGCTGACATGGCATGCTTAAATTTTACTTCCCAACTATTGTAAAAAAATAATAATTTATCTTAATTAATGTTTTTAATGATTTTCATTTAGTTAAATCTAATAAATCTTAAACTTGTTAGTTTCACAATCAACTTCCTTCTATGCTTTGCCGTAAATAAATTACAAAAAAAAAACAGATTGATCATTCTCCTCCATCCAAATCTCCGTTCCATCGTCCTCAAACTCCATGCATGTCTTCCATCAAGTAAAAACCATCTTCCAACGCCTACGCTTCAATTCCTTTCCCTAGCCCATTGAACTGGTACAGTTCCTTCACTACAACAAATATGCCTTTTTTCGGCACTTTTAAACCGGCACTTTACTTTGTGCCGCTAATTTCCGGCATTTTTAACGAAAGTGCCGCTAAATTTCCGGCACTTTTAATAAAATGCCGCAAATTTCCGGCACTTTATTAAAAGTGCCGCTAATTTCTGGCATTTCAACGAAAGTGCCGCTAAATTTCCCGGCGCTTTTTGGAAAATGTCGCGAATTCCTGGTACTTTATTAAAAGTGCCGGGAAATTTTCGACACTTCAGAAAAAGTGCAGGAAATTCCCGGCACTTTATTAAAAGTGCCGGTAAATTTTCGACACTTCAGGAAAAGTGCAGGAATTCCCGGCAGTTTGATATAAGTGCCACTAAATTTCCGGCAATTACTGAAAAGTGTCGCTAAATTCCGACATTTATTGAAAAGTGCCGCTAATATCTGGCACTTTATGAAATTGCCGCAAAATATTCAACAATACTTTTTTTAATTCACTACTAGAATAAAGGGACGGACAACTTGGGGCAAATGGCCGGGAATGGCCAAGGTTGGTGGCTAAATAGGTACAAACTACATATTAAAATTAGGGGACGGAGGAAATAGAGTCCAATCAAAAGATGACATATAAACTAAACTACAATGATAACTTTTCCTTTTAGAAATAAGTTTTCTTTTAATTTTGTTGTACTTTTTAAAAAACAAATTTCCTTTTCCTTTTAAAAATAGGTTTTCTTTTATTTTCTTTATAAATTTCATCCAATTTATTTCCCGGTTAACTTTTCCAATTTCCCTCCAAGCGTATTTCCCCCAAAAATTCCTTCCCTCCCCGTTACTTCCCAAAACCGTGGCGCAATAACAAATCCAATTTCAAATCTTCTCTCCGTATTCTTCTCTCAGCGTAATCTCCTCTGCGTACTCATATTCTCTGCGTCTTCTTCTCTGCATAGGGTTCCTTGGCGGCGTATTCTCTGCGTATAGGGTTCCTTGGCGGCGTATTCTTCTCTGCGTATAGGTTGCTTGGTGATTTTCATTCATCAATCGCTGCAACAGCTAGCACAATCACAATATCAGGTATATTAATCCCCCTATCATCTCAAATCACATTCTTGTAAAACCTAGACATATTATTGAAAGATTTCTTAAGTCAATATGGTTTTCTATTTTTCAATACTCATTAATGAAAATAATAACAGTTGAATCTGAAGAGCGCAGCTTGTTAAGCAAACCTCTTAGTGTATGAAATGAGCTAATTTTACAATTTAGGTTCCTCTTAAAACAAGTCTGATTTGATTATCTCTTTTCTTGATAACTATGAACTAAATTAAATACTCCTTATTCTTCTTTCGGATTTTTGAGTATTATCTGGGGTCTAATGGTTGTTCTTATGTAAAAGTGTATATGAATTTCAAGGGGAGTTTTTATTCTTATCTGCTCTGTTTTGGTTCTTAGGCTTCGATTTGAACTTTTTCTTAGTCTCTTTTATATTGGGACGGAGGGAGTATCATTCATCCTTTGTTAGGGGATGAATATGAATCAACGATGATGAATATGAATCAACAATGATGAATGTGAATCTTCAACACAATTACTGTATTAAGATGAATTGTTGTTACTTATAATAGCATTGACCCAAAACTTGGAATTTTTCAGTATTTAAAGTACTCCAGTCTAAGCATTACATTATCTTTTTGGTGGTAGGAAAAAGTGGCTGGGTTGTAGAATGTATAAAACAAATATGTTTAGGAGGTAGAAAGTGTAAACAAATATGTGACTCATGTCATTTACATGTATAACAACATTATTGATTTTTTTTCCGTGTTATATCCTTACCCCCTACCTCAATTTGAAAGTCTGGCTATGTCCTTGGTTTGATCAATAGTATATAGTTTTATTTTGGAAGTAGTTGGGAAGATTTATCATATTTTGAATATTTTAGCGCCGACTCTTGATGTTGTTAATTCGATAAATACTTATATCGTTTTCATAAATTATTGAGGGAGAATAACTTATATAGTCTCAGATTCTCGTGACATTCTGTTCTGGCTACGTCCCTAGGATAATTGATGCCATGATCAATAGTTTATATTCTGAATTTGGAAATATTTATCATATTTTGAAGAGAAAACTATTCTTCTTACATCTTTTCTTTCTTCTTACATCTTTTCTTTCACGATGACATATGGATTCATGTTAGCCGACCCCATTATTTTGGGACTAAGGCTTTGTTGTTGTTGTTGTTTTGCACTTGACCATTTGAACTGCTCAATAGCTTGAGAAGATTTAAAACCACCAAAATCCTTTTGAAAACTGGTCGGTTCTCCTTTTTTCAATATATTGCCTGGGATTCTTTGCAAGTCCCCTGCACTTAAAGAATTCTCGAGCCTTCCGTAGCTCAACACTGCTGGATTCTCAAGCCTTCCTGAACTTGACTATGATATTTCACTAAATACATCTTATATGAGGTCAAGTTTTGAGTCTGTGCTAGTTCTTTCTTTCCCCGACCATGCTGATTTCGGAAAACCCTTGAAGCCCCTCTATCACAAGCTGGTACCATTTACTCTGTAGTCTTTGCATTTAAGAAATTAAGTCTGAATATGTTGTCCAAATATGCTCAAACTGCTCGATTACTCCATCTGTCCTATAGAATGAGTCTCTGAAAATTCATTTTTACCGTTTCTCGAAAGAAGTTTGATGTGGGTTTAATTTATTGTTTCAAACTTACTGTGAATCAACAGTCTAGTACTTGTATTTTGGCTTGCAGCATCAAGAAACGTAATTTCTAAAATATAAAGGTTACTTTTTGCATCCATTATTTTCATCAGATAATTCTGATGTATCATTAAATGTTGTATGTGCAGATAGTTTCTCTTGGAATGCTGTTGAGAGAGTAGGGAAATACATCAGCCCAAAGGAGTGGAATACTTTGATTAGTGACCCAGACACTGTAAGTCCCTGCTTTCATTTGTGACCTCGTATTTATGTTTGAATGAAGCTGTGTTATTGCAGTTTCATTCACGAGGTCAAATTTCACATCATGTAGAGGATTCAGCTACATGTGGAGGATAATGAACTTGTTTTCTGCATTTTATATCCATACTTAAAGATTAGTTCTTTCTCATGTATAAGCTGCTTATCGCAGTTACTTTGTATGATTTAGAAGGGCCACAGGAGATAGCCATCTGGAAGCTTCCCATACAAGGTTGAGGAGGGTAAAGCAGATGGAATCTGATCATAATCAATTTCGTTTAAGTGATGACTCTATCAACAACTCTGACACTGACACTGAGGGGGATTCAGAGTCAGATGATTCAAGTGATAGCTCAGATGGTGAAGAGCATATAAATGAAGGAGGTATGTTTATGATTTATGTATTTATTAGTATGGTGCTAAGAGAAAGTAAGTTACTGTAGTGTTTGTTTGACCAAACATTCCTAATTAGATTGTAACATAACCATGTAGGTCAAGATTCTTCCAATCCTAGCAAAAAACGTGGTCGAGGTCATGCAAGGTTGGATGATAAGTGGGGTGATGGGAACAAAAAGTTGCGAGATCATGCTCAATTGTTACAATCAACCAATAAGAGAAAATGCGGACACACTATCCACTCATTGGGCATTCTTGCCGGGATGGGAGAATTTACCACTTACTGCCCACGATTGGAGGAAAATACCTAAGGAAAATAAGGAGAAAGCATGGTTAAATATAAAGGTTACCATCATGAAAGGCAGAAGTTATTTATATAATTTATTTTCTTACTATTGTTTATGAATGAATCTTCTTCTATTTCTATTAGGCAAACCATGAAGTGGATGATGCCTTCAAACCTGTTTGTATGAAAATACTGGGTAAAAGATGGAGGGATTTTAAATATGAGTTGAAGGTAAAGTGCTACAAAGAATACAAGACTAAAGAAGAGCGATTGAAACATCGTGATTTAAGAGTAGAAGAAGACCAATGGCCAGAATTGATAGCATATTGGAGCACTCCTACGGTTAAGGTATGATTGGTTTGTTTAATTTTCCTATTTTTTGTGTATAATTTTGATTATTTTGATACCTTATAATTTGTTTCATTTTCTTATATTAGAAACTTTGTAAGCGAAATCGAAAGACTCGTAAGGCACAAAAGATGGTGAATACGTCAGGGAGAAAGAGTCATGCGAGAGTGAGAGATGAGGTAATAATGAGTGACATTTATTTTCTCATGAAGGTAAATTTTTTGAGGTTTGACCCAAATATATTACTTAAAATATTGCAGATGCTACAAAATACTGGACGCGAGCCTTCTAAAATGGACGTATACATTGCCACACGAAAAAAAAAGAATGGAGATCCAGTTGATGATGAAACGGCTGAAACATTTGTACGCCTTTATGTCATCACACACATACTCGTTTAAATGATATTATCTTTAAGTCTATCTAGTTAACTTGTTTTGAAATTACTCATTATATATACTAAACCATTTTTGACATTATAATTGTAGATAAAGTTCAATGAACTCTTAAATGAGGAGCCAGAGGACATTCGTTCCGAAGAAAGTGTTAAGAATAGGATATTTGATCAAGTTATGGGACCTGAAAAAGCTGGTCGAGTTCGCACTTATGGATTAGGTCCAACCCCATCACAAGTACTTGGATTGTCTTCAAAACACACAGGTATAGAATATAGATCTATGGAGGAAACTATAAAGGCTAGTGTTCGTGAAACTGTTATTGAGCAGTACCGTGAAGAGATTTTAGAGGATATTCGTCAAGGAGCATTCATTGAAAAGCTACGTGAGGAGCTTCGTGGAGAGATTCGTGAAGAGATACGTGAAGAGGTACGACAAGAAGAGTGTGATAAACTTAGGCATGAGATACGTGGTGAGATGGAGTTCATGATGCAAGAGATGATGAGGTCTAGATTTGATGAGATGAGGCGTGATCAGTCACATACTATTCCTTCAATTAACACTCAGGTAATGATATTGTATTTAAGTTGGATTCATATAGCTTTTAATTCCTTAATATTTTTGTAGAATATTTTATTTATTTGTGTAAACTCATGTTAGGTTCCGGATGCATCAAGTGCTCATCGTTTAACCTCAAACAATAATATTGGGTCGGAACCGATTCAATTGCCACAGGTATGATATTAATTTTTCTGTTCATTTCTGCGTTGGATTTTGATTAAAAAATGGATAAACAATTAAAGTAGTATATCGGATGAGAATATGCATCTTTAATTTGGCAGGCAAACAGTGGACCAAATACGAATGGGTGTCAGGTATGCATCGAGATTCTTTTATAGATTATCAGGTTGAATGTCCCTATTTTTTCTTTAAATTCTATTTATACAAAAGGCAGCTTTGGTCCTGTTTGTCAGAGGTTACATTGTTTTACTGCCTGAAGAGTAGGTTCAGAGGTGCATATACAAATCAGCTTTGAAATATATGAGTAGTGATATTGGAATGGATGAATAATCTGAGTTTTCCCTGATCTTCTTCTACAGCCCCATCAACATATGATGAAGAAGAAGCAAACAATTGATGGCACTCAAGACAAGGCGAATAAGAAACCGCGGATAAATGAAAAAACTTGGGAAAAGGTACACATGTTGTTTTGGTTTGTATGTGCATAAAGTAACTTGATTGATGCATTTCTTTTAATGATATCATTATGGTCTTATTTTTTATTCATTAATTTCAGATTTATAATGCGAAGAATAAGAAGAAACAAAATGATGATATCAACAATCATGTATGTATTAGTTTTCACTTTGATTCCATTATTTTTCTAGGAGAACACATTCATCTTTACTTGGTCTGATATCTTCATCAGCAGACCTAATATGATGTGTGTTTTTGCTGATTTATCATTATGTTTAGGGCTTTACTTTCTAAACCCAAGATGTCATTTCCGCTGCGTCAAATCTTGGGGATTACATTCCTGATATTCTCTTTACTTGGGTTTTAGCCTGATTTTTTTTTTCCAGCATATGTACATGATAACAATTGTTTTTATCAAAGGTGGCAAGTGTTACATGTAAAAATGGAAGTATCAGTCAATTTTCTCACATTGTTGCACAAGAATGCTGATCTGGGAGCTAAATACCCAGCTCAAAAATTAGCCCTTGGCACTGGCTATCACTTTGGATTAGGATCCCGACCTGGTAGATAGAGAGCTTGCTTCCACTTCTTAAACAGAGTGCTTTCTTTGAAACTTGCGTAAGCAGGTACAAGTGGTATAGGTAGTAAGGCAAGAACATTGTGATAACAATTGTTACATGTAAAAATGGAAGTATCAGTCAATTTTCTCACATTGTTGCACAAGAATGCTGATCTGGGAGCTAAATACCCAGCTCAAAAATTAGCCCTTGGCCACTGGGCTATCACTTTGGATTAGGATCCTGACCTGGTAGATAGAACTGTGTGCTTCCACTTCTTAAACAGAGTGCTTTCTTTGAAACTTGCGTAAGCAGGTACAAGTGGTATAGGTGGTAAGGCAAGAACATTGTAGTTTTGATGTTTCTTTGGATGGTCCCTGAAAACTTGTTACATGTTAGGGTTAGTTGTTTACAGGAAACAAGAATACTGCTACTCAGATTGGTTTCCACAAGGTTTCTTTGATGTTTCTTTCATGACTGTCGCTTTTGTATTAAGCTCAAAAACATAAACCACAACAGCTCCAGCCTTCAGAAGTTGAGCCTTTTTACTGCAATGTGCATATGGTGATTAGTAATATAGTTTTTTAACAAGGAGCTTTAGCATGCTTATGAGTTTCTGGAAGTAGAAATAACTGCTATGGGGCGATGATTTTTTTTATAGTACTTCAGTGTTTATGCATATGGTGATTAGTAATATAGTTTTTTAACAAGGAGCTTTAGCATGCTTATGAGTTTCTGGAAGTAGAAATAACTGCTATGGGGCGATGATTTTTTTTATAGTACTTCAGTGTTTATGCACTTCTGTTTGCTGGTAGCATGCTTAGTAGATAGGATTTGTTTATAGTACTTCAGTGTTTATGCACTTCTGTTTGCTGGTGGCATTGCTATGGGGCGATGATTTTTTATTTTTTTTTGAATATGGATGCCAGCTTGCCTTTTGGGCTCAGTTCTAATATTCTTAATTTTTGGAGGTCGTATTGAAGTTTGTAAGCTGGTCGTAGTACATCTTCTACTGCTTGTTTATGATATTGTTACAGCATGAGGTGCAGCACTTTATCCGAGCTTAAATGGAATTGGTGGTATGCGTGGGACTGATGAATTGGTGGTTCAGATTATAGGAAATAGGAGTTAGCTGATGTTACACAATCCTGATAGAATGACTTAGCAATTGGTGACATGGTCATGACGACTTTGTTCATTATTCAGTTATTTCAGTTTTGGGTCCTTTTCATTATTCAGTTTTGAATAATAATCTAAAAAAAACCAATGTTTTATGCAGGGGGAAGTTTTTGTTGATCTTCTTGACTATAAAGGTCCAAAAACAGTTGTGGCTAGAGGAGTCTTGGTATGCGAGGATGCTGCTAAAATAGTTGGTGGACATAAATTGGGAAAAGAATTTTCGGAAGTTCTTATCAAAGACGCGATAAAGCCAACAGAACGTTTGATTAGGCCTTACGAAGGAGTTACTAATTTGGGAGAAGCTATTGGAAAATCAATTGCATGGAGATCCATAGATGTAATTCCAAGGTTGTTCTAAATTATCTCTCTTCTGATGTTCTAAATTATATCTCATATGTTCTTATTTTCTTATTTAATATCATTTAAAACTAAATAATGCTTATTTTTTCAGGTGATGGTTTAAATGAGGACCTTATAACCCAATCTATACGGGAGAAGATTGCATTCATTTGTGTTTTTGTTTGCTACTTGAACTCAGTTTGTAGATGTCAATGCTTGTTGCGTACCTTCCTTTTGAACTAGTACTTTTTGGATTATGTAATGCATACTAAATGTTCAATTTATGGTAATAGACCAAGCTTTGTATTTTATAAGTTATTCTTATTCATTATTAATTGTTGAAATTTGTGTATGTTACTGATTTCAATAGCACAATAAATTAGAGAAGCCAAAATTTTCTAGGGCCAGAAATATATAATATTGGAGAATATTAAAAGTGCCACTAATTTTCGGCACTTTAAAAAAAGTGCCGCTAATTTTCAAGCATTTAAATGTGCCGGTAAATTAGTGGCACTTTTATAAGTGCCGGTAAATTAGTGACACTTTTATAAGTGTCGGAAAATTAGCGTCACTTTTATAAGTGCCGGAAACTTAGCGGCACTTTTATAAGTGCCGAAAATTAGCGGCACTTTTATAAGTGCCGGATAATTAGCGGCACTTTTATAAGTGCCGGAAATTAGCGGCACTTTTAAAAGTGCCGGAAATTAGCGGCACTTTTATAAGTGCCGGATATTAGCGGCACTTATAAAAGTGCCGGAAAATAGCGGCATTTTTAAAAGTGCCGCTAATTTTCCGGCACTTTAAAAGTGCCGGGAATTTTCCGGCACTTTAAAAGTGCCGGAAAGTGTTTGAGGATGAATTTCGGCTGACAACTAGAAGACTTCAACTTGCAGTATCAACTTGTATCAGACACTGAGACAACCTGGACTCTAATTTGACTATCTCTTTGCAGGTATATTAACTCCTACTTTTCAGGGATTACGAACGGTGATAGAGATTTTAATATGCATCGTGATGACTCAGTCAAGAAAGCGTGGGATAATGGGATTGAAGCTCAACAAACCATCCGAAATTGTAGGAGCAACAAAAGTTATCTTCTTCAATCACTTTTAGTATAAATAGAACACACGTTATTGTAACACACACGCACAATCTAAGCTACTGAGTTCTTTTCTTTACATTCTCCCTCTCATTGTAACTTCATCATTTCTATAAAATTCCACCTTTGAGGTTTTATGCCGGCGAACATGTTGTTCAAGGGCTTTCCTCGTTAAATATCTTGTTCATTTAATTTCGAGTTGATTTGCAATTATATTCCATTTAACCCAATCTTAGTCAGCTTGTCAAGTTCTAAAATTTGACCAAAACAGAAAGTATTACCGACACCACTTTTTCCGGCACTTTAAGAAGTGCCGGAAAAAGTGCCGGGAAAAGCTTTTCCGGCACTTTTTTTAACATTTCCGGCACTTTTAAAGTGCCGGGAAAAGGCATATTTGTTGTAGTGCTTCCAACGCAGGTACTAAAAATGGCTATAAACAAACAAAAGAAAACTGGTAGAGTAGTTTTAAGGTTAACAATAAAAGTGTGGTCTAATCATGGCCGTAGCATCATAAGGATAGGCATCTGGATCTGAAAATGGAGCAAACTCACACATACAAATCATCATCATTTATGCTTATGAAAGTTCCATCAAGAAAAACTAGGTTTTTATTAAAATAACCAGGCGTAAAAAATCTGTTTTCTAAATGTAGAAAAAAGCTGAGTTTTTGTAAGATCTTACGAGAAAGAATTGTTACGAGAAAGAATTGTAAGGATAAACCAAAAAAAAAGTGATGCTCCTACTACATATTTAAATTCTTATTCCATACTTCGTTCGTCTCATCTCAATATATAAGGCTCCATTTGTTTCGAGGAAACAACTTTCGGAAAATAATTTTTCGTAAAATGGTTTTTCGGAAAATGAAAATATTTTTCATAAAATGACATAAACATATTTTCGGTTGTTTGATAAATCTAAGAAAAATATTTTCCATAAAATATTTTCATGTGTTTGATAAATTAAGTAAAAATATTTTTCGGTGAAAATACAATCTGAGTTAAGTTGGAAAAGATAGGATGGGGTAGGGTGATAGAGGTGGGGATTAGTAGGGGTGAGGTGGGTGGGTGTGTGACAGCGTAGGATAGGGGTAGAGTAGGGTGGTGGGGGAAATGTAAAGGAACTCAACGTTACATTGAGATAAAAAAAAATTATGAGGGGGGAAAATAATACTCAACGTTACATTGAGATAAAAGAAAAGTTTAAGAAGAAGAAAATTTTCGAAGAGGAGAAATAATACTCAACATTACATTGAGATAAGAGAAAAATTTAAGAAGAAGAAAATTTTCGAAGGGGAAAAATTTGAGCCGAGGGGTTTAATAACAGATTTTTTTTTGGGTTGTAAGGTTTATTGGTGGATGGCTGTGGGACGGAGGGAGTATATGCAGTTAAGTTGTAGTGCTGTGGGGCTGGCTTACCGGCTGAGGTTACATGTGTCAGCCACCATTGTTACAACACAATTTTATGGATTTACAAAGTGCTTGTGATTGGCTGTACAATACAAGATCTTCCTGTTGGGGCTAAACTTCATGCGAGAATTGTTTTGAAACGGAAGCAAGTGGTATTTTAGGGTGGGCGGCTTTAGGGTTTTGCCCTAGGGTTTGGCGGAGAAGTTCTTCTATGGATCTATGCTCTGATACCATATTAGAATAATGAGGATTAGACGAAGTCAATCAAACATGGAAGAGAAGAATTGAATTGAATGACTCAATTGATTATGATGCTAGAGATACATATTTATAGGATTACAATGAGGAGGTAATCTCATAGGAGGAGAAGGTTTCTAATCTAATACAAAGCCTAGATGGAGAAAGTTTATAATCTAATACAAAGATTGTGTTTCCTAATCTAATACAAGGATTGTGTTTCCTAATCTATAATATATACTTGAATATAATATAATGATATTATATTTCTAATATACCAAACACCGAAAAATGCGAAAAAAAATTTCGAAAAGCATTTTCCCTCAAACAAACATTTCCTAAATCTTTTATATTTTTTATTTAATAAGATCCACCCGTCATACTTATAACAATAATCCACTTAATATTTCTCACACTCATTCTTTCTACTTCACTTTTGATACTTAATATTTCTCACACCCATTATTTCTACTTCGATTTTGATACTTACAATACCTTCTCCACTATTGATATTATAAATACTAGCAGTGCCTCCATGCGTTGCATTGCGATATATTAATCTTATAAAATAATTTATATTAAAAATTGAAAAATAAATAAATAATACTTAATTAAACATAATAAATATATCATTTTATCAATTAAAAATTAATGTAGACCTAATTACAATATTTTCACGTAATTATCAACAAAAATCAATTGTCATATAACTCTCGAAGCAAAGATGACACTTCAAATATATATATATATATATATATATATATATATATATATATATATATATATATATATATATATATATATATATACACACACATACTCCCTCTGTCCCACATATCATTTTTCTTAGTGTTTTAGGTGGGAATTAAAATTTTTTTAAGTAATGTAAGTGTTATGAGACTCAGTACAACGGGGGGATGAAAAGTTGGTTGAAATTCATTTCAACTAGGTGAAATGTTGCAACGGAGAGATGAAATGTGTGGAATGAAATTTTTCATCCGGGGTGAAAAAAAAAAAGCTGTCCGTCTTGCCACGTGTCAGTCTCCCATTGGCCCGTATTTGACGTGTGTGCCACACCGCTCGGGATGGTGCTTGTGGAGTTTGCCTTTTTCCCTTTTTTTTTCTTGATTTTCCACGTGGCTTCATCTGATTGGTCCGTTAGATTTTCGAATTTTTTTATCCCTTTTTTGAGCTATATTATCACCTAGTAAATTAATTTTTTTTTCACCACAATTCATCATTTTTTTCCCCTATACATTGATATAAGTTTAATTTGATTTGGACAAAAAAAAACACTCATTTCTCAATTATTCTTCTTCATTTTAGCCTTTATTTAAAAAAAAATATTATTTTTTTTCCTATAAATTGATGCAATATTTTTTTTAATTAAGTGTGAAATATTTTTTTAATTATAAATAATAATAATTAATATTATTATTTTACTAATCATAAAAATAGAGAATATAAATAAAATAAAAGTGGTGGGGTATAGAATGATGAGTTGGAGGAAGTTGAAATATAATTTAATTTAACCATTGTAGGGAGTTAAATGAAATGAGTAGATAAAATATTAGGTGGATGAGAAAAAGTGTAAAAAGTGTTAGATAAAATGGAAAAGTGGAATGAAACCACTGTACATAGTCTAGTCTGAGTATTAAAAGTTAGGTAGGAGAGAATGAGTGATATGATAGTAAGTTGATTTGTGTAGTGACTATAAAAGTATAGTAGAAGAGAGAACGAGTGAGAGGAATAGTAAATATTATTTGTAATTATAAGAAAAAGTAATGGTGAGTGAGACGCTCAAAAAGAGAAATGGTAAGCGGAACGGAGAGAGTATATCTTTCAATTTGTAACATTCACAATGCAATTACACTCCTAAAAGAAGCACCTTAACTTTTTTTTTTTTTTTTTATAAGATCTTACGGGAAGAGTTGTAAAGATAAACCAAAAAGAAAAGTGATACTCCTACTACGTATTTAAATTTTAATTCCATATAGTAACAAAAATCTTGTAAATAACTTTCAAAGCTTGGAAAAAGCTTTCAATTTGTAAACATTAACAATGACACTCCTAAAAAGAAGCACCTTAACTTCTTTTTTTTTTTTTTTTTTTTTGTGGAAAAAGAAGCGCCTCTATTAAAATTTTTTTTTTTTTTTTTTTTTTTTTATAAAGATCATCGGCCGTCAAAATCTTGTTATCCTAAATGTAGAAAAAATAACGTAAAACCTAAGGAGAAACGCGTTTCTCCTTAGCGCTAAGGAGAAACGTGTTTCTTAACCGGTTTATTAACTGTTTTAATTGAACGTTTAACGAACCGGTTTCTTAACCGGTTTAATTAAAACATGTTTGCCCTAAGTTTAATACCAATACGATATCGTAGCAAGGGAACCCCGCTTGAATATCCGTAAACTATATCCAATCGCAGCAAGCGAAATCGGTAGCAATCGAAGGTATTATGGGAAATCCGCTGATGAAATCATGAGCAATCGACCACCAAGAAATCAGACCAAGCGAAAATCCGATTGTGAGTTCACATGTTATTATTGTTTTGGTTCGCATTTTCATAAATTTCTGGATATATTAAGCATACTCATCTGTATATGAATTTAACAATGTGTTTTAGTTTGAAATTTTCAATTTGTGTATCGATTTTGTGTTTTATGTTTAACGATTTACTATTCTACTTAGTATTGTCGTTTTTTGGCTTTTAATTCATAATTTTCGTCATGTTTAACAATGTGTTTTAGTATTGTCTCTTGGCTTTTAATTCATAATTAAAAAGGTTCTCGATATCAATTAAATAGCTTCGATATCCTTTCAAAAGGTTCTGGATATCCTTTCAAAAGATTCTTGATATGTTCTCGATATCCGTAACCTTTTGAAAGGATATCCGTAACCTTGAAAGGATATCCAGCTTTGATAGGATATCCTTTCAAAATTAATTGATATCCGAAGCTTTTTAATTGATATCCGTAACCTTTTGAAAGGATATCCAAGCTTTTGAAAGGATATCCGTAAGCTTTTGATAGGATATCCTTTCAAAATTAATTGATATCCGAGAAGCTTTTTAATTGATATCCGTAACCTTTTGAAAGAATATCCGTAAGCTTTTTAATTATTTGTAGATATTTTTGAATATCCTTTTGAAAGTTTTTGGATATTCAATTGTTTGTTTCTGGATATTCAATTGTTTCTAGATATCAATTTGTGGATATTTTCTGGATATTCATTTACTTGTTTCTGGATATGCAATTGTTTGTTTCTGGATATTCATTTACTTGTTTCTGTATATTCAATTGTTTGTTTCTGGATATTCATTTACTTGTTTCTGTATATTCAATTGTTTGTTTCTGGATATCCTTTCTTTATTATTCGATATTCATTTCATTTATTTCGGATATCCTCTTGATTTTTTTTTTTTATTTATTTTTTTTTTTTTTTTATGTTTTGTAGCCGCAGATTTAAATAAAGGTGAAGGTATTAAGAAACAAAAGAAGAACTCAAATAAGAAATCAACAGGGATGTGGTTGAAAGTGGTAAGAAACGGGCATTTGAACATTGTTGTGTCCCGCAAAGGCTTATTGATCTTAACTTAACCGATTCTCGAAAGAAGATGTTAAATCTATAGGTTTTGGTGGACTATTAGAACTTAAGATGAATAGATTGCCAAAGGGGAATTGTGGAATATCTCGTGGAAAGATTTGATTCGGGAAGATTTATTCAGAGAATCAAAAATAACAAGTATTACATAAATACAAATGATGTTTTTGATATTCTTGGTCTTCCTAGGAACTTAAAAAAAGAGAAGATAAATAGTTCAATAGGGAGTGACAAAACGTTGAGCGCACGATATAAAAATACTTTTGGGAAAGTTAAAGATGGTATTCCACCCGTCTGCTTGGTGAACGCATCAAACAACTACCCGATGGAGGTGATGAGTTTAAACGCCTCTATGTCTTGTTTGTCATGGGTTTCTTTCTTGCACCGCAGTAACAAAGGCTATTGACTGTTCTTTGTTGGCATTGGTTGAGGATGTTACTCAAATCAAAAAGTTTGATTGGTGCCGCTTGTATTGAATAAGTTATCTCGATGGTGTTAGGAAGTTTAAGGCTTCTTCTGGCAAAGTCGTGTTGCAGTGGTTGTGTGGCAATTCTTTTAGTAGCTTACTTTCATAGATTTCCATATTTGAGTAAACATGAACCAACCGCACGTCCTTTGATTCAACATTGGACTCAAGAGAAAATTTCTCGTAGTGGGAATGAAGCTAAGATTGGTTGGGGTACGCTTCTTTATTTGGATAATGTTTATCCGATTTCGAGATATGAGGATGATTTAGATGAAGGACAAATTGGATTGCCGATTGAAGCTGCTCCTTTTGTTGAGGATGTAAGTCATCGTACAAAAATACCTGCAAGTGAAAATGTTCCGTAAGTTTTGGATTTTGTTAAAGAGTCACCGGAAATATTTCAAAATGATATTAAAGTTGCTATCAATGCTCACATTGCAAGGGTTTCTAATATTGAGAAGGGGAAAGAAAAGTTAATAATGATGATGTTGAGAAAGGATCCGAAGAGGAGGATTTGGTTGGTGATAGTGAACCTTGGGAAGTCGTGTTTTTGATTACATTGATGATATTATTGATAAGTTGAAAACATCAAAAGATGAGCTGAAGGAGAAAGGGAAGGTTGGACCTTTGCCAACATTTAGGATTCTTTCACAGAGTCAAGAATCCGAGCATACAAAGGCTCCGATGAAAATGTTGAAAAATTTCAGAGTTTTGATGATAGATATGTGCATGAGCATTATGAGGATCAAGATGTTACAGAGGATCAAGTTAATGTTGATCAACCAACCGAAGATCAATTTGCAGAGCATCAAGTTACTCGATTCCACCTCCGTAACCGATCAATTTGCTAGGCTTAATACAGAGGATCAAGTTACCGATTCCCATCTGTTTAAACAACCGACCATTGAGCCTATGTCTGTTATCAAGGAAGTTTCGAGGTGGAAGAAGAATATTCTACACAAATTTTGGGTGATATTGATAGTTTGGTTGATAAAATTATTCAACATGGTGTTAATGGTGAGAAGTTTGACAAGATGTTAGATGATGTGCATTTGGAACCCGTGAATGGTGAGATTATTCTTTCATCCGAATTTATGGTGAAGAATAAGGACGTAATGATTGGTATGCCAAAGCCGAAGATGGAAGTGGTTGATTATTGCTTCTCAAAATTGATTCTTCCAGAGTCAAAAAAGTAATATCCCATTTTTATTACAGCTGAAATTTATTATGGTATTCAAATTCTAATATTATTTTTTTTTCATGTTTATTTTCGCTTAATGATGCCCTTGACCGGAAGCAGTATGATATTCTCGAGTATGAGAGAAGACACGTATATCACAGGTGTTATTGTGAATGCTTGGGCATTGTTTTTGAACAAGTTGGAGCATAAAAAGGGTGTAATGAAGAGATTTATGTTTGGTGTTGACCATTCTCGTAAGTTTACTTTTTTCAACAACTTATAAGTATATATTTGATATTGATTGCAGTGGTATATATCCATGAATTTTCTTTAAGATATTGTTATCATTTATATTAACAAAGTTACTTGGGCGATACGTTCTCAAAATGCTCGTAATAATTTTAAAGAAATGGCTCAAGCTTTTTGGTATTGGAAAAATGATGTTAATGTCGATGGGAATCTAATGGAACCGAATGAAGTAGATCTGGTATGTATTTTCATTTGTCAAAACATTTCTGGATATCATATTGAAAATTTCGGATATACTTTTATGGTATTTCGATATATCCATGACCAAGGCCTAGGCCAAGGCCAAGGCCTAGGCCAAGGCCAATGCCTATGCCTATGCCATGGCCAAAGTAATTTCGGATATACTTTATGGTATTTCGGATATACTTTATTGTATTTCGGATATATCCATGACCAAGGCCAAGGCCAAGGCCAAGGCCTATGCCATGGCCAAAGTAATTTCTGGATATACTTTATGGTATTTCGGATATACTTTATGTTATTTCGGATATACTTTATGTTATTTCGGTTATATCCATGACAAAGGCCTAGGCCAAGGCCAAGGCCTATGCCATGGCCATAGTAATTTCTGGATATAATAAATGGTATTTCTGGATACACTTTATGGTATTTCTGGATATATTCATGACCAAGACATAGGCCAAGGCCAAGGCCTATGCCATGGCCAAAGTAATTTCTGGATATACTTTATGGTATTTCTGGATATACTTTATGTTATTTCTGGTTATATCCATGACCAAGGCCTAGGCCAAGGCCAAGGCCTATGCCATGGCCATAGTAATTTCTGGATATAATAAATGGTATTTCTGGATATACTTTATGGTATTTCTGGATATACTTTATTTTATTTCTGGATAGTCACCTAATATATTTTTTGCAGTTTTTTATCCCATACTTTAAGGGAAGCAGTAAAGGTGGGCACTTTACACTATATGTGTACAACATGGCTTCAAAAAAGATTCAATATTTTGACAACCTTGCAATGAATGATGCAAAAGAAGCTGAAGTTGTGAAACTTACGAAAGCATTGGTATATGTTTTGAAACTCACGAAAGCAGTTTTTATATTTTTCATTTTTGTTTTTATTGGTTATCTAATATTTTATACTTAATTTTTTTTTTCAGTATGTGCCTATGAAAGCTTTTTTGCAAAAGATTGGTCATCGATGTTATAAAGATTTTGAAGGCAAAAAAACATATAAATTTGAATACATGGAATGTGATTGGGTTCTTAAAGAAAATGCAAATGATAATCATGATTGTGGAGTTTATGTGATGTCTGAGATGAATGATTTTCAAGGATCAAAGTACTCATGCCCTGAGTTATGTCAGGTACTATTAAAGTTTTTTTATTCATATTTATATTATATGAGTTTGTATATATATGTTTTAACAATTTTTTTTTTTTTTAATTTGTAGGATAAACAAAGGATCCGTCTACGAGCTGAAATTCTTTCAACACTTTTGCTTAGTCAATTGAACAAAGATAAGCATAGGTTAATGATTGACGCAAACACTTTTGAAAAAGAGAAAAAAACAAAAAGAACAGAAGAACAAAGTAATGAACAAGATTCATAGATGAATGTAATTATGTAATTAGGAATCTGGTTTAGTGATGTAATTAATGTACATTGTAAAGTTTCTGGGTATTCAATATGGTTGTTTCTGGATATAGAATTGATTGTTTCTGGTTATTCAATTTAAGAGTTTCTGGTTATTGAATTGATAGTTTCTGGATATTCAATTTGGTAGTTCTGGATATACATTTTGATAGTTTCTGGATATACTTATTATTAGTTTCTGGTTATAGAATTGAGAGTTTCTGGTTATAGAATTGATAGAAGTATCGAGAATGTATAAAGAAAAAAAACTAAGTAAATTATTTTAAATATAATTACAAAAAAAAAAAAAAGAACAACTGCAACAAGGGAGAAGTAAGAACAACAACAAGAACAAGAACAAACATCAACATCCCCTAATTCCCATCATTGACTTCTGTCATATGTTGTTCTAGTGCGATGTGCTGTTCCATGGATATTTCTCCATACGAAGAAATAGATCCATAATGAATAGCATGCGCAAAGAGTAGGTCCCAAGTCAAGGTTTTTGTTAGAATTCTCAGAGGGTGGCAGAATGGGCATTGCAATTTATTTTCCCCATTATAGAGGGGAAAACGCCCATTTTGGATTGATCGCTTGTGACTTGCAATTTTTTGCTCCAGGGTCCATTCTCTTGTAACCCTAGGAGGAACACTAGGCGGAACATCCACATATTCAACCTCCTCAGGCTGAAACCCTACATCAGAATCAGAACTTTCGCCCTGCTGAGCTTGGTTGTTGTTGTTGTTATTCATTTTGATAAATTTGATTTTTTTTTTTTTGTTGTGATGGTAGGAGTGGTGTTGTATTGTATTTATATAGGCTGAGTACTTGAATCCAGTCAAAAAGTTGCTCAATGAATTTAATGCACTTACATTCATTACTCTTTTGAATTCAATGAATTCAATGCACTTACCAACTGAACACATTTATTACTCTTTGAATTCAATGAATTCAATAATAAGTTTGAATGCTTTTTTGACCATTAAAGACAAGGAAACTTATCCAGTCACGGATTCAATAGTTAACCACATTTCAAAACAAAATGTCCTTTGCAAACTTTAATGGTTTCTGGATATACAAATGAATAACAGAAAACAATCAAATGTATATCCGAAACTATCAATTTTATATCCGAAACTCTAATTTGAATATCCGAAACTATCAATTTTATATCCGAAACTCTTAATTTTAATATCCGAAACTACTATATTGAATACCCGAAACTTAAATTGGCCTTGAACTTGATTTTGGACAAGTGTTCCAAGTTAGGTGTTCCAAGTGAGTAATAAAAAAACAAAAACAGTCACGGATTCAATAGTTATCCCAACTAGTACAGCTTCATTTTGTCCATAAGCAATAGTGCCAAATTTCAAACAAAAACAGTCACGGATTCAATAGTTAACTACATTTCAAACAAAAAACAGTCATGTATTTTTTTTTTAATGAATAATATCTACTGTATAATATAATTTTCTTTAGATCTAAAGTGCCAGTTAGTTTGGTTTGAATTGCCGGTATTACTTATTTGAAGCACATTTAGATAACATAATACATCACCTATATTACAAAATACATCAAACACAACGATATTAAAAACAGAATTTAACACCATTAAACACTACCACTACCACCTGCTCCATCATCGCCTACGTTGTCATTCAATTTGTTTTTTGGATCATATTCATTCAAAATATATTCCAAATACATTTCCAAAGCCTTGTGGTGAATCCTAGCAGCTTCATCAATGTTGTGAGCGTTGCCAAACTTCATGAGCATGATTGACTATCCCCACATAATCCTTATCCCTACAATTGTGTCCATTACATGGCTCCGATGGACAACGAAATGAGGGAGTTCCATTTGCGAGAAGAGAATTTGCGAGAACAACAAGATGACCATTGAGGAATTTTTGGTAGCAAACCATGTATATTTTCCAACTTTTGTCATCATTTGAATCACCCAAAGTTGGCTCCCCAATTTCCCTTGCCTTTGTTCATCACTAGAAAAATTATTAAAGGTAGAATTTTTCTTGAACTTGATGTATATGCTTGCCTTTGGACAGATTTATATAGGTGAGTACTTGAAACCGAGTCAAAAAGTTGGTCAATGAATTCAATGCACTTACTAGCTGTACACATTTATTACTCTTTGAATTCAATAGTAAGTTTGAATGCTTTTTGATCATTAAAGTATATCCGAAACTATCAATTCCATATCCAGAAACTATCAATTCTATATCCGAAACTATCAATTCTATATCCAGAAACTATCAAAAAGTATATCCGAAACTATCATCAATTAGCGCCATGGATATATTTACGGCCATGGCCAAAGTAATTTACGGATATACTTTATGGTATTCTGGATATACTTTATGTTATTTTACGGATATAGCCAAGGCCTATGCCATGGCCAAAGTAATTTCTGGATATACTTTATGGTATTCTGGATATACTTTATGTTATTTACGGTTATATCCATGACCAAGGCCTAGGCGAGGCCAAGGCCTATGCCATGACAGGCCAGGCGAGGCCAAATCCATGACAAGTTCAAGGACTTGGCCTAGGCTAAGGCCAAGGCCAAGTTCAAGGCTTGGCCAAGGCCAAGGCCAAGTTCGAGCTTGGCGAGGCCGAGGCGAGGCGAGGCAGGCCTAGGCTAAGGCCAAGGCCAAGTCGAGCTTGGCCATGGCGAAGGCCAATGACAAAATTTACGGATATGCACCTACCACATTTACGGATATACATTCACATACTTACGGATATATAATTGGCAATGGCCTTGGACTTGGCCATGGCGAGCCAATGACAAAATGTATAACCAGAAACTATTAATTTGAATATCCAGAAACTATAAAAATATATAACCAGAAACTTCAATATGAATAACCAGAATCTTTAATTGGCCTTGAACTTAGCCTTTGGCCTTGACCATGGCCTTGGCCTTGACCATGGCCTTGGCCTTGACCATGGCCTTGGCCTTGGACTTCTGGATATCAATGCACTTACCAATTGGACACATTTATTACTCTTTGAATTCAATAGTAATTTTGAATGCTTTTTTGACCATTAAAGTATATCCAGAAACTATCAATTCTATATCCAGAAACTATCAAAATGTATAACCAGAAATTATCAATTATATATCCAGAAAAATATCAATAAGTATATCCAGAAACTATCAATGAGTATAACCAGAAACTATCAACTCTATAACCAGAAACTATCAATTCTATAAAACTATTAAATCAAATGTTCATTTGGTGTTTTTGAACCAAACTCATCAGTGATTGGCTTTCTTCTATCAAACTTTGTCTTTAGTTTTCGTTTTCTGCCCTTTGTATTTGCACGAATTGGATCCATCACAGCTGGAGCACTTGTTATACTTTCTGAACCAAAGCTATCATTAACACTTGTCGTAGATCTACATTCCTGTTGATTTTCTGACAACAATTGTTGTATAAGAAGTGAGTCTCTATTGAACCCATCTTCCAGTATCTTTTTTGCAGCTCTGTTTTCTTGACAAGCCATCATCGGATTGTGGTATTTCATTGCCATCTTTTGTTTCCGGGAATGAATTCACTTTTCTCTGTTGATGTATTATCTTTTCCTTGATAGACTTTGTCCCATACATCTTTTTTGCCATCTTTGTCCACCTTTTTTCAATGTAGATATCTGGTATTCTTGTGACATTTGACAAATTCAGCGCCTTTATGCAATGAAAGCACAACCAACCATTTGTAGTAAACTGATTGCAGCTGCATACAACTGTTACACTTTCATCACTCCTAACAAAGAGTACACTCTCATATTTATCTGGGTACTTCTCATGAGCAACATGTATGAATCTGCAATCTTCATCACTTTCATCTCCAAATTTATATACAGCAGGAAAAGCTCGTTTTACCTCAATCTCAAAGAACTTGAATATCTGTGGTGTGTATACCTGAGCTGCTTGTTTTATGATACCACCATACATGTCTGGTTGAGGGACTGAGATTGATGCTTGAAATTCCTTCTCCTGTTCAGTATTCCTCCAACGTTTAACTGTCTCATTGAATATGTCAAAGAACTGAGTGAGGGATGTGTTTCTGTTTGCTTTGAAACAAAGGGCATGATTTGTGCTCTCGCTTCTTTGGGATGACAATATTCCAGCTGAGAAGAAATTTGTGCTTAAAGCCGTGCACCATTTCTCCCGTAGTCCATATAGACGCTTGAACCAGGAATTTTCAACGAGATTGTATTTCACAAGCATTGACTCCCAACATCTTTCAAATTCATCCTCACTGGTACATCCCATTAAACAATGATCAAATTCTTTTTTAAAATCTTCATTTGTCTTCAATTGTCCAAAGTGGGATACAGCATTTTGTTGGATGTGCCATAAACATAGCCTATGCCTCGTCCGCCCTTCAAATACCTGTATTATAATAAAGTTTCTGGATATTAACATTATATGCTTCTGGATATTAACATACAATAAATTTTCATTGACCAATTTTTTGTCATGTACAGAAACTAACAATTGAATATCCAGAAACTACCAAAAGAATATCCAGAAACTACAAATTCAATAACCAGAAGAACTATATAGCACAAATAAAATACTAGATAAGAAATATTATAAAAGAACTGGTTATGGAATTTTATAATCATACCTCTTCAATTGCATTTGACATTGCTTGGTCTTGGTCTGTAAATATTGTTTTTGGTTCTTTGCCTCCCATTGATTTTCTAAACTGCTTAAGCAACCATACAAATGTTTCTTTTTTTTCATTTGCTATGAAAGCACAACCAAACATGACAGTGTTCCAATGATTATTAATGCCAACTATTGGGGCACAAATAAGATTGTATCTATTTGTAGTATAAGTTGTGTCAAATATAACCAGATCTCCATAGAGCTTGTAATCTTCCTTCATCATGCTATCTCTCCAAAATATAGCCCCAAGTCTTCCTTCATCATCAAATTTGATTTTAAAATAGAACCCTCGATCTTCCAGTGAAATTTCAAAAAGCCTATCAACAACATTCTGAGCATCACCATTTTCAATTTTTTCCATTCTAAGTTTCTGAACAAAATTGACATGATCTTTCTTTGTGTGACCAACATGTTCCTCTCCACCGGCTGCTTTTACCAAAAGACTATATCCATCAGTTGGTCTTATACCAGCTTCTTCCATTATTTCAATTATATCACCCTGATCTTCTGAGATACACCTTTCACTACGCTTCAAATGGTTCCAATCTGTCCTTGTCATTGGATGATTGTGCTCTGTAACATGGCGGTCAACAATATACATATCTTCCTCTTTTATCAATTTCGCCCTCAAAAGAGCCTTACATTGAGTCCTCTTTATGTAATTTCTCCTTCTCTTTTGTTGTTTTTTGGTAACATCGAGTTGTTCAACTGGTGAAGGAATTTGAACTTCATTAACATCAACTGGTGATGGAACACTGATGTTAACCTCTTGGGTTGATCTGGTAACTCCTTCACACGAGCAACGGAATAGCTTGTCTAATATCCTTGAAGTCTTTTTTGAAACATGATTTGTTGACAACTTAATACTAAATCCTAGTGCATTTGCATGAAGTTTATACAGTTTGTACAATTCCTCCCATGTCTTTGCTTTTGTTCCCAGCAAATTTTTGCTTATATCAATATTAGGGTCCTCGCCATTCTATCACACACACAAAATATATTAAAAAGAATAATGTCATATGAAATCAGTAATTCTAAATCAATATGTCAATAAAGTTAAGAGAGAAAACCTATTTGTAGCCCAGGTTCAGGATCTGTAGGTTGTTGAATTTGAGATTCTAAATCAATCGGAGAATATGATTCTGCAAGAAAAGGCAGTAGTTAGTTAGTTTCTGGATATTCATTTTGAAGGTTTCTGGATATTCCTTGGCCTAGTACATTGCCAGTTTAAAGTTTCGGATATTCAACTTGGTACTTTACGGATATAAATTTTATTGTTTCGGATATGGTCAATTGTGTGTTTACTGGATATCCAATGTGGTAGTTCTGGATATTCAATTTGAAAGTTTCTGGATACTCATTTTGAATGTTTCTGGATATAGCATTGGCCTTGGCCAAAGACATGGCCATATCCCTTTGCCTAGTACATTGTCAATTTAAAGTTTCCGGATATTGAATTAGGTACATTCTGGATATACATTTTATTGTTTCTGGACATGGTCAATAGTGTGTTTATGATATTCAATTTGGAAGTTTTGGATATACATTACATTTTGAATGTTTCTGGATATTCATTTTTGTAGTTTCTGGATATAGCATTGGCCTTGGCCAAGGACATGGCCATGTCCCTTTGCCTAGTACATTGTCAAATTTAAAGTTTCTGGATATTGAATTAGGTACATTACGGATATACATTTTATTGTTTTCGGACATGGTCAATAAGTGTGTTTTTGGATATTCAATTTGGTAGTTACGGATATTCAATTTGGTAATTTCGATATTCATTTTGAACGTTCGATATCATTTTGTATGTTTCTGGACATAGAATTGACCAAAGCCATAAGCAATTTCTGGATATGTATCTAACACATTTCAGGATATAAATTCAGATACTTCTGGATATCATTTATATAAATAATTTACTAAATTGAAAAAAATTTAAATTACATTTTTTCCCTTCCCATAACCCCCATAAGGCTTGACACCAGAAACTCCATCACATCCTCCATCACCTTTATCAAAGGGCTTCTTCTTGACCTTGTCCTTCTTGCAAGAAGGAATTTCCACAGTCCAAACAACTCCAAATACTCCTTAAGGTATTTTGCCAAAGCCTTGTGTCAGCTTTGGCAACATTGGAGAAAGAGGAAGTGGGTGCACAAGAATCAAAGGCATGTGAAGCATTGCAGGTTTGGTTCCTTTCACGTATCATACGCCCGCACAAGGCCGTAGAGGGCATACATACAATTTAATCTGGAGATGTCCAATCGAGGATACGAAGATGACCAAAGTGGAGTTTCTTTGTCATTTCACGAAAGGCACTCCTAAACTCTTTCTCATCGAGTCATACTCATCATTTGAGGACATATTGCTTGAAATTATGAGAGAACTGAACTGATTTTAATGAAAGAAGAGATGTAATTTTGAAATTTCCAGTTCATGTGTTGTATAGTGCAAGTGTCTAGCCCCTTCCTATTTATAGTGCATATACCTTGGAAACAATTCAAAGAGTAATAAATGTGTTCAGTTGGTAAGTGCATTGAATTCATTGAATTCAAAGAGTAATAAATGTAAGTGCATTGAATTCATTGAGCAACTTTTTTGACTGGATTCAAGTACTCAACCTATATAAATATAAATACAATTTGAATATCCAGAACTACCAAATTGAATATCCAAAAACACCCATTGACTATCAAAAAACCTTCAAAATGAGTATCCAGAAACCTTCAAAATGAATATACAGAACTACCAAATTGAATATCCAGAACTACCAAATTGAATATCCAAAAAAACCATTGACAAAGCTGAATATCGGAACTCTCCAAATTGAATATCCATAAACACACAATTGAAACAAACTAAAACTTTCATTATGAATGTTTCTGGGATATTCATTTTGAAGGTTTCGGATATGTACCTAACACATTTCGATATACATTTTTGGTAATCTGGATATCATTTATATAAATTTCTGGATATGTACATAACACATTTCTGGATATACATTTTAGGTACTTCTGGATATCACATGGCCATATCCGATTGCCTAGTACATTGTCAATTTAAAATTAAAAAATAAGTTATATTGAGATCAAACCTGTAGCCTGTAGAATATCGATTTGTGTAGCCTGGAGAATATCGATTTGTGATATTTCTGAATATCTGTCATGTAATTGAGCTTCCATTTATGCTATTGATGGATAGATCCCCAAAATTTCGTAGAACAATCTCTGGAAATGTACAATAACAATCGACCTTAGTAAAATAAACGTTGATTAAAATTAAAAACAGTAGTTGTTGATTTGGTTCATATTACCTGAATTAATCAATATCGATTTCTGTATTGTTTCTTGATATTCAATTTCATTGAACCGTCCCAGAAGCAGAGATGGAGAAACGCGTTTTTCGTTGTAGTGTGTCTGTGTGTGTAGGTTTTTGGACAATAGAACCGGTTTAATTCAAACGGTTCCCGGTTTTTGAATATATTAAAAAACCCGTTTCTCCATACAAAGATGGAGAAACGCGTTTTTCACCAGACCAACTAAAAAAATAATGAGTTTTATAAAATTTTACGGGATGAACCAAAAAGAAAGGTGACACATATTTATATTCTTATTTTCATATGCTTCTTCCGTCCTCCCATCCAAACAAGTGTTTATATTTTTTATTTAATAAAAATCACTTGTCATACTTTACTATCATACTTTACTAAGAACAATAATTCATTTATTATTCCTCCCCCTTATATTTTTTGCAATTTTACTTTTTATAATTACAATACCTTTTCCATTAATATTATACTACTTTTTCTTAATTTATATACCCAAAAAGTTAGCATTTATTAAGCTTAAAGCTGAGACGGAGAGAATATAAAGTTACAAAACCAGCAACCACTACAAGAATCAGGCTTTTTAGCCACGGTTAATTTTTTATTTGTCACGGTTGTTGTGACATTTTCTAAACCGTGACAAATAATATTTTTTTATTTGTCACGGTCATTGTCACATTTTAAAAACGGTACAATTTTTAATACTTGTGACAATTTGGAACCGTTACAAAAGCTATGTGCGACATATAAGTCATTATTTGTATTGGTAATTAACGTGACAAATGATATCAAAATGTGTGTTTTTCATATTTGTAACACAATTCAAAACTGTGATATATAGATTTGTTTTAATTATAAAACCTAGTGTACTATATATTCATCGTAATACATTTAGTAGGAATAAAAGAGTTAAATGACCATTTTAACCATAATACATAAATTTCCATAAAAATTCACAAACGGTAATACAAGTGCTTAAACAAAAATTCTAAATAATTCATTCTAGTAAGTCAAATCTAATAACTATTTATAAAGCATTTGCTACTATTAAGCATTTGTCTGAAGTAAAACATGGACAAAAGTGTAATCATGACCATAATCTAGTCAAAAACATGAAAGTTTTGAAGTTGAAGTTGATGTTGAAGTTGAAGATCAAAGAGACATCATCAAGGCTCCAATCCTGTCATGCGTAAACAGAAAAGCAAATCTTCATAAGTAGTGAATGAATATCGTTGACAATTGAAACATAAACAAAATCACGAGTACTTCATATTTTAGATTTAAAACAAATGGATAATAATTACTAATCGATGACATGACATATTATAAGTTTGAAAAAAAACTAACAAAGAAATTAAGTAAAAAAAACTTGAGTATGAATTAAAAAAAATTACTTACAAAAAAAGTCATCTAGCTACAAATGTCATTTGATACATCATCACCCGATGTTGTAGGAATCTGTGAATAAGAAAATGATGTGGATTAGTCACAATTGTAAAACCTTATCTAATGAGAAGCTCAATTTTATAAATGGAGTGAATATCAAATAGGGCTAAATAGAGTACTAAATTCTAAGTAATATGACTTACTTGACCAACGCTTGATGGGATACGAGGAGATCCATCCAGAGTATCTGAATATGGAATGATCCCATGTGCGTGTAATTGACGTTTTACCTCATTTGCAACTCCGGGCAATTTCATTTCCGCAATTTCCTCTTTGCGGATGCACTCTGATTCTTTCAGTTTAGCAGCTACCTTAGCATCAACAAGACTTTCTATCCTATCAGAAGAGGCACAGGAAGATGAACTTGAACCAAATGTCGTTGGAGTTGGGCCTATACCAAATGTCCGAACACGACCATGACTATCAGGTCCCATAACTTGAGTAAAAACTTCATCTATCAACTCAGATGTGCGCTCCGACTCAGGTACCTCATTTAGTTTCTTATTCATTTGCTCCTGCAATATTCTATATGAGAATACAAATTTAAAAATATAAATTTATTTAGTTACTTGGTTACACATTTAAATAGAGTACTAAATTCTAAGTAATATGCCATACTATTGACATGTAAACTTCCATTTACCCAGAGCTTGACATCAAAGAGTCTAGACTCTCAATCCAAATGGGCATAATTATGAAAACATATTTTCATTGAGACCCCTGAGCTCAATCATTTCTCTAGTTAGATTCAATTTGGAGCTTTTTCCGTTTACGATAAACCTCATATCTTGCTGTTGATATAGACCCTTAGAATATACGTGGGGAAGTCAAAAAATGACCCAAAATACCCTCCGGTGGTGGGAAACGTATTTGACCAGCTCTTTTACTTCAAAAGACTCCATGACTACTTCACAGAAGTTGCCAAAAGACACCATACATTCAGGCTGCTTGCTCCAGATCACAGTGTAATATATACAACTGAATTCTAGCATAAAGTAATATCTCAATTCCTACCAAACTATTGCCATCAAATTATATTCATATAATTAACGCAGAATAAATTTAATCACTAAAAACGACAACACACACACAGAGTTGAGATTGAGTAAACAGACCTCGAACGTGGAATGTCGCTGCAATTCCGATAAAGCTACGATTCACTTTCTGGTTCAACAACGTGGAGAGACGGAGGGAGAACTTGTTGAGGACGATTTTGCAAGCCTTCTTGTTGATATTTCCGCAGAAGATTCTAGGGTTTGCCGCTATTAAGTAACGGCGCTGCACAATGCACAATACGGAGTGGGAACTAATTAGGATTTCGGTAATCCTAATTAGGTTAGAATTCTAGGAGGAATTGGAAATCACAAACCGATTTGGATTCAATTCAAGATTTGGATTGAGAGGGAAATTTTGGAGCGAATTCTTGGAATTTCTGGAGGGAAATTTTTGGGCGCGGCGCTGGTAATTTTGGGGAAGAATGGTGAATGAACGAGGAGGAGTCATGGGGCGGTAAGACTTAAAAATAAAAATAAAAATAAAAATAAGGTAAACCACGGTTCCCTCAAAAACCGGCACAAAAAATATTATTTGTCACGGTTACATAAACCGTGGTTTATATTAAATTATTTGTCACGGTTTACGGACCGTGACAAATAAAATGTGACAAAAACCCCTTTTTCTTGTAGTGAACTAAATAAGTTGCCTGGCCTTAACGAGTGGTAGTACATTAATAGAATTCTTCATCTGTATCCATGGCTTCTTCATATCCCTTTTCTTCATCTCTGTCATCATAAATGAGTGGTTCTATTAAACCATCTTCATCAACACCATCCTTAACACGAGGTGGTCTCCTGTGAGACCGTCTCATGTTGCGACGATTTTACATTTCTCTTTTGAAAGTGTTATATTTTTAAAATGTAACATTTTTAAAAATACTACATTTTTAATTAAAATGTAAACACTTTTTGTAAAGAGAAAATGTAACCCCGGTGCACTCACATAAGTTTTTGTCCCTTAACACTCTGCATGAACACGGAAACCAGTGTGAATAAAACGCTCGTCCCCAAGGGCAAGACTGTATCTGACTTTCTGTTTCACATTACAGAAAGACTTCCGCAGAGTAAAGCATGTCTATGTTACTCAAGTCAAGAGCTGGATCGTAATTTGAAAAAAAAAAACGAGAATCTAGTAAGGGCAACACCATTCAAATTCTTAGTTAAAAATCAATGAGCGACATTACACAAAAATATCATTTCTTGGACTTGTATTTACTGAAGAAAAGAACCACACAAATGACAGAGGGTTAAAATACAAGCAGGTGCAGACACAAGGCTTATTATTATTATTACGTAGGTGCAAGTACACCCACTTGCTTTTCAACATTTATTGAAAAAAATACCCCAAATTTTTACTTTATACTCCCTTTATTTCAGCCGAAAGTTCAAAAAATGAAGTGAGTTCAAGAATTTAAAAAAAGTAAGTGATATAAGTGTTGTAACTAGAAAAAGTGAGATATGAGACACGGTGGGGTAGAAAATAATTGTTGTTTGTATAACATGTGGGGCAACAAATAAAGAAGTAATAAAAACTTACCATTTTGAATTTTGAACGGGACAATCTTTTGGAATATTTTTGAGCTTTCGGCTGAAACTGAGGGACTATGTAATAGTGTGAACCTAGTTCTTTTTTTTTTTTTTTTTTTGGTATAATAAATGTTGGTATTACAATGATTAAGAACCTCATTTTTCAATAAATAGGTCCCAAGTACAACTCAACTCTTGATAAGTTCATTTTTGCTCTAATTTTAATTTTTGTAATTTGTGCACCCATTTACTTGTGTCCCTGGATCCGCCACTGAATACGAATACGCATCTACCCATAAGATATTGATGACACCACAACTTTCTGGGGTCTCACAAAGGATGTACGTTGGATTTGTATGAACTGGATACCTAGATTACAACACAAACAATAAACACCGTTAGAGATCAAGTCAGGGTTGATTACAGCTCATGCCCTCGGGTGTGAGAGTAATACCTTTTAGGGTTTGATAAATGAGATATAAGAATTAGAATGTCTTGGTGTGTGTTTGTGCTAGGGTTTATAAAATGTGAATTACCTTGTCCTATATGACAATTGAGAGTATATATAGTATAGAGAGAGAGAGAGTAGCTGGATGGATCAGGCCCTTGGATACATTTGTCTTGACATAGGACACATGTACGCGCCTGATTGGACCGCACCATAAAGCACAAAGTATTGTAGAAGGATGTCTTTGATTGGACAAGAAGATAGATGGCAGGCGACAGTTGGTGCGGCGCCTCAACGCACGTGATAGGCGCCTGAGCCTCCATTTAATACGATAGTCAGGCCTGCATTATATCTTGTACAAAATCGTGTCCCATAAGCCTGATATTAACCGAAAATCTGGTATGAGTCTGCAGTCAACGCGGCCTGAGTGAGCTAGGGCTCGGTCAGGTATGAGACGGCAATCAACGCGAACTAATAAGACTCGGTATTAGGGGTGCCACATCATTCGTTGCCATTGGACCAGACCGAGCTTAGGTACGGTCTAAAGGGTTCGGGTCCATCAGTGGCCGCTTGCTTCGAGTGCTGGATCATTCATGTTTAGGGCGAGAAGCCATACATAAAGCTCGGTCTACGGTCTGGTTGTTTTTGCGGGCACAAGTGTTGTGAATTTTTGCTTCTTTACGCAGACTCCCTGCTTAGGTGCACGTGACGGGCACGTATGGGGAGTCTGGTGGAAGTTGGTGGAAGGTTTGAGCTGCCTCTCGAATAAGGTTTGCGTGGGCCCATGAGCTGTCGAACTGTCAGCGCATGTCAGGTACGGATGGGATGTTTCATGAATTCCAAAAGGCACCATAAATGCCAACTGCCACTAAATCAAAATTTAAATCTCCACTGGTTCACTGTTCGAGGGAATATGGTTTGTGGGCTCATTAATACCGTATTCCTTGGCCTATAAATACCAAACCCTTTTTCCCTTTCAATCTTTTATCACCTAAAGCCTTTGGGATAGCATATTAGAGAGAGAAATTTCACAGCTTCCTTAAGCATCCTCCTTGCTAACTCTCTTTCCGTAAGTGTTTTACTTTCTCTTTTGTTTGTAATACCTTCTGCATTTGTCTTTCACCATGACCTATCGTAGGGAGCGTCCTCTATAGTTAGGTAATTGGATGACCCCCAACACTTTCGCCGTCGATAAGAAGTCCGGTGGGATTTATCGTATGGTAGCTGGTGCTTGGGTCAAACTTTCCCTTGAGTCCTTCAAATATTTGTCCGTTAGGTATGACCGGGGAAATTGGGTCTCATCCCAGTTGTGGGAAGACAAAAAGAGGCTTTATCTGTCTGGCGATATGCTTGTTTTAGGAGACCATACTCATCTGAGAAATTTTGTGATGGGGGTGTTCAAAAAGTTTCTACGCGATCACAGGAGAGTTCGGATCAACCTCATGGATAGAACCATTAGGGGCCGTTTGGTTCGGTGGAAAAAAAGTGAAGGAATGGAATGGTCAATGGAATGGAATTCATGAAGGAATTGGAATGGAAAAAAACTGGTCAAACCCTCCGTTTGGTTGGCACGGAATGGAATGAAATTGTCATTCAATTCCTTGGCAAATCATGTTTGGTTTGAAAATACAAATTATAGGAATGGAATGAAAACATATAAAATGACCAATTTACCCTTTTTTTTAAAAAATGTTTTGGGGGTGTATGTGTGGGGGGGGGTGGGTGGGTGGGTGGGGTAGGTAGGGGGTATGCAAAATGAGTAAAAATATTTTTTTTCGTGGGGGTGGGGGGGTAGGGCGAGGGCGGGCGGTTGGGGGAAGGTAGGCGGGGTATTTTTTAAATTTTTTTTTTTTTTTTGGGGGGGTAGGGCGGGGAGTGGATGGGGGGTAGGCGGGGGTCTTTTAAAAAAATTTTTTTTTTTTTTTAGGTGGGGGGTGGCGGGGTGGGGTGGGGGTAGGGCGAGGGGGGCTGGATGGGGGAAGGTAGGCGGGGTTTTTATTTTTTTATTTTTTTTTTTTTTTGTGTGGGGGGGGGGTCGGGGGTAGGGCAGGGGGTATGCAAAAAAAAAAAATCGTGTGGGGGTGGGGTGGGGGGCTGGATTGGGGGGTAGGCGGGGGTGGGGTATTTTGGTCAAAAAAAATGTTTTTTTCCATTCCCTAAGGAATTGACCATTCCTCCCATATTTGAAAGGAATGGCCAATTCCTTCATTTGATGGAATTCATCATTCCATTGCCATAGAAATTGTAAAACAAACACACCAAAGGAAATGGTCAATGGAATTGACCTTTCCAATTCCCTCATGGAATGACCAAATGACACCAACCAAACGGCCCCTTACTGATTGGGAGAAGGTGGTCTTGATGGATGAGACCGAGGTAGTTGTGACCCCTGATGTTGGAGCTGAGGCCGAGGCCAATCTTGATGCTCCTAAGACTGCGACCCCTTTGACCGTGGTGGAACCTGTTGCCCAGATTGAGGCCCAACCTAGGGCGGTCATAGATTTGGGGAGTAGTGGTGATGAGGCTGTGTATATGGATGAACTGGATGTTGGGGGAGCTCAGTCTTCCTCCTCATCCTCAGACTCTTTTTTAGACCTTTCTGGGTTATGAAGCAGCTCTGATACGGAGGTTAACAATACAGAAATTGCTGACCGCATGGCGGTGGATACTGCCCAAAGAGCAATCGAAATTATTGATGCTTTCTTTGAGGGCCATGTGGAGACCGCTGATGCTCAAGGGAAGAGTCAAGCCGGTGCTTCCACCTTTGGCCGCGGTCAGTCTAGGAAGAAGGGAGCAGTCCACAAGGATGATGATGAAGATCTGGCCTCAACCTTCATCATACATCCCAATAGCTTTTTTGTTCTCGGACTGCTAGAGGTAGAGCATAATGAGAGGTTGTGCCCCGAGACTGCTTCTGATATCCGAGATAGTAATAGAGCTTGCTTTTTCTTTGGGCTCAATTTTAAAACGGGCTTAGGCTCCCTCTCGACCCCTTCATAATTCAATTTCTTGAGTTCAATAATTGCCTGCCCTTCACCTTACCCCAAACAGAGTTCGAGCCTTAGTTTCCTTCATAGCAGTAAGCAGGGTTCTAGGTTATTAGCCTACCCTTTTCGGGCTATATGCCTTTTATTCTAAACAAATCATAAATGAAAACCTCGGTATGAAGACCAAGTCTAACTCTGCCCGAACCTTTTCTCCCCCAACAATAAATTTGATCAATGGAATCAGAAGCACATCTTTGTGATCGAGAGTAGGTTTGGATGGAGCTTCCCTAGGCTGGAGGGTGTGGCCCCTATTAGGATCTCCTCGAGCTCGTATCCCAGCCCTTTAGAATCGAAGGAGTTTCAGATCGCGGTTTCCAAATATCTTGCTTCCTACGTTAAAGATAAGGTGTAACCGGTGTTTCATGTGGCTGCGATCATAGAGGATAGGCGTTTGCTGATTTACGCCGGGTGGCTCCCTAAAGAGAAGGTTGTAATGTGGCTCCTAAGGTAGCTATAGAGCCCATTCTACGACCCGAATTTAAGAGTCCACGAATTCTTCCAGTTTGAGGCCAAATGTGGGACCTGCATGATGGGCGCAATTTACGAGCCTATAGAGTGGATCAGTCTCTTTTTATTCTTTAGTCATCATATTCAACTTGCTTTACTACGATCTGACCTTTCCTTATCTTTTTACAAATACCGAAGACATTACTATGGCTCCCAAAGTTTCGCAGGCTGAGCTAAAGGCTGCTCGTGACGGCCAAATGGCCAAGGAGAACAAAACAAGGCAGGACTCACTCAAGAAGGCTCCTTCTTGGGGTGTGGTTCTGCCCGTGGTGGATAGGGCCTCTGAGGAGCTGCTAGCCGCAGGGCACGGTGTTCTGAAAACGAAGGATCTTCCTCTTCGGTCACAGTCAACCCTAGGTCACGGCGATTCTGAAGCCCATGCTGCTCCCAACTATCCAACAAACAAAGGGAGGAAGAGGCCTCAGACCGAGGCGGAGGGAGCAGGCAAGGACAAGCAACAAAGACTCCAATCCCCCGAGGTTATAACTTTTGCCACTCCCATTAGTTTGCTGGCCAGATCGGGCTCCATCTGCGGCTCTGCTTACACTCTGACAAACATTGATGCCCGGGAGGCTGCTTGGGATCTGAGCAATAAGCTGGGGGAGGTTCCTCCCGTCCAAGGCATTGACCTGTATTCCAGGAGGGGACAAAATTCGGTGGTAGGGCTTGGTCTTTTGAGCAGGCTCTATTGTCCGGATTATTACCAGAATGTGGGCACTAAGCTCAATGCCTCTGCCATGAAGGGAAATATTGGATTGCTAGGAAATATTTTCACTTTCCCTCTCTTTTTCCCTTTGTTTCTTACTTCTTTTTTCATTTCTTTGGCTTCTCCTTAACTCCTATATTTTATGCTGCAGATGGCTAATGATGCAATGCGGCTGAGGGAGATTACTGATAAGCAGGTTGCCTCGATCATGGACAACATTAAGGCCTCGGGGAAGGCTTTGGAGGAGAGGGATGCCCTCACCCTAACTTTAACCGAGAAAGAAGTGGATTTAAAGCAGGTGTATGAGAGGCTAGATGCTAGCCTCAAGTCTTTGGAGAAGGCTAAGGGGTAGCGGGATGAATTCTGCAAGAGGAAGAAGCAGCTGGAGAAGGACGTCAAGGAGTATAAGAAGAAACTGGAGGCCACCCAAGTGCAGGTCAAAAAATAAGAGGACCAAGTTGACAAGCAATCTGATGAGCTTGTCACTTTGCGTCAATTTCAACTTGAGAAAGATAAGCTGTGGAAGAGTTCAAAAACTTCAAAGAATTTAAAGATTATATGATCGCGGAGAGCTCTTCTCAGTTCGAGGCCGCAAGCAAGACTCAGCTGAGGAACTTTGCGGCTACGGACAAGTTCTCTGCTGAACAATTGGTGACTCTTTGATCGCAACAGACTTGGAATGTCTTCTCGGTCATGCCCTAGTTCCTTTGTCTGAGGAGGATATTGTTAATTTAGATGTTGTTGCAGTCTCCTCCTTTCCTCTGGTGGCCGCAGTCACCGCCACCTCGCTTATAGATGAGCTAGACACTTTGAGGTGGGGTGAGGAAAAACTAACTTTGGACGCCGCTGTTGCTCATTTATTTCCAAATAGGTCAGCGGTCAGTGAGCTCTTTTTAAACCATCCAACTCCAACTCCAGCCCCTACTTCTTCTCCAGCTCCTACTCCAGAAACTGAGCAAACCCAAGAGCCCAATCAACCCTCAGCCTAGTTTTGTAATAAGGTTTTCTTTTTTGTTTTTGAACAATTTTCCTTTTTCTGTAATAGGCTTAGTTTTGTAATTATCCTGTTATCAATGAAAAATTTCTTGTTCATTTATTCATGTTTTCTCTCTCCATCTTTAAGAGCTTTTAACCATGAATATTTATTTTTTGCTCCATTTTAGTCGCGGGCATTGTCCTGTCTTGTTTATGTTTAGACCATTTTTGAGACTTAATAACCCATTATGTAAAACTTTCAATTTATATGAGAGTTTAACCTTACAAATATGATCTCAATTTAATAACCCATTATGTAAAACTTTCAATTTATTTGCCATATCTCATAGTCATAATACGTAGCTATGTCAATCAAAATTCTAACAGACTTAAGCATGGCAACAAGCGAGAAGGTTTCATCATAGTCTACACCATGAGTTTGCCTATATCCCTTTTCTACAAGCCTAGACTTATAAGTATGCACATTCCCATCCATGTCAGTTTTCTTTTTGAAAACCCACTTGCACCCTATGGTTTTTACACCTTCGGGTGGCTCAATCAAGTTCCAAACTTGATTATCCAACATGGATTGCAATTCGGACTTCATGGCATCTAACCATTTATCCGAATCGGGATCAGACATCGCCTCTTGATAGGAAGTAGGTTCTTCATTCTCAATGACTTCTACTTCATTACTTTCCGACACGAGAAATCCATATCTCTCGGGTGCGGATCGTAACCTATCCGATCTACGATGGACTTGTGGATCTTGAACTGGTTCCAAAACTTCTTGTGGAGTTGGTTCAGTCTCTACTATCGGTTCCATGTTATTTTCGGGTTCTTGAACTTCTTCAAGATCAATTTTACTCCCACTAGATGTTTTATTGAGAAACTGTTTCTCAAGAAAAGCACCATAACGAGCAACAAACACTTTGTTCTCGTTGCGGTTGTAAAAATAATACCCTTTGGTTTCCTTAGGGTAACCAACAAAAATAACCTTGTCGGATTTGGGTTCTAACTTATCAGAGACAAGTCTCTTCACATAAGCTTCACAACCCCAAATCCTCATGAAAGACAAACTAGGTTTTCTTCCATGCCACATCTCATGTGGGGTTTTAGGAGCCAATTTAGTAGGAACTTTGTTCAGTGTAACGCAGCAGTCTCTAATGCATATCCCCAAAAGGATATAGGAAGGTCTACTTGACTCATCATCGAACGAACCATATCTAATAAGGTTCTATTCCTCCTCTCGGAAACACCATTCCATTGTGGCGTTCCGGGTGGAGTCAACTCTGAAACAATTCCACAGTTTTTGAGATGATTGTCAAACTCTTGGCTCAAATACTCACCACTACGATCGGATCGAAGTGCTTTAATTGTTTTGCCAAGTTGATTTTCTACTTCATTTTGAAATGTTCTTAACATCTCAAACGATTCACTCTTTGACTTCATCAGATAGACATAGCCATATCTAGATAAGTCATCGGTGAATGTAATGAAATACCGAAATCCTCCCCTAGCAATGCTACTCATTGGTCCGCATACATCAGTATGTATTAAGCCCAACAAGTCACTAGCCCTTTCACTACTCTTGGTGAAAGGTGGTTTGGTCATTTTACCCAATAAACAAGATTCACATATCTCATATGATTCATAATCATTTGAGTCTAACATTCCATCTTTGTGGAGTTTAGAAATGCGTTTCTCGTTTATGTGACCAAGCCGGCAATGCCACATGAACGTGTTATTCACGTCATTCAGTTTAGATTTCTTATCCACATGATAAACATTTTCAACATTATTTTGTTTCTCATCAACATCAAGAACATAAAGGCCATTAAATGAATTTGCAATACCATAAAGCATATCATTTAAATAAATATAAAACTTCTTATTAGCAATAAGAAAATTATATCCCTCATTATCCAAACAAGAAACATAAATAATATTCCTACTCAAATCCGGAACATAGTAACAATTGTTCAAAACAAGTACTAAGTCACTAGGTAAAGTTACTTCATATGTCCCTACGGCTAATGCAGCAACTCTTGCTCCATTCCCAACACGCAGGTCAACGTCACCTTGTTTGAGTAGCTTCCTATTTCTCAGTCCCTGCACATTTAAACAAATGTGAGATCCACATCCGGTATCTAATACCCATGAACTAGAACTAGAAATAGAAAGGAAAATATCTATCATATAGATACCTGAAGTAGTAGCAACCACATTGCTCTTCTTCTTTCTTGTAAGCCTTGCAGTTGCGCTTCCAATGACCAATCTCTTGGCAATGGTAGCAAACCGCATCCTTTTGAGATGCCTTAGGAGCCTCTTTGGCATCGACAGCTTTTGCCTTAGGCTTAGCAATACTTGCTTTACCTTTGTCATCTTTCTTGAACCCTTTGCCTTTGTTAACCATTAACACAGTATCGGTTTTAGGCTTCTTGATGTTCATCTCTGCGGTCTTAAGCATCGCATGCAATTCCGAGAGATTCTTATCCATGCCAGTCATGTGATAGTGCATAATAAAATGACTATAACTTTCAGGCAATGAATTCAATATCAAATCCGTGGCGAGTTCCGAACTCAACGGATTTCCAAGCCTATCGAGACGCTCAATGTAACCCTTCATCTTAAGGACATGAGCTCCCACCGATTGTCCTCTTGCATCTTGCATTCAGTTAGGGCCTTAACCACATCATACCTCTCATTTCTTGCTTGCACTTGGAACATTTCCTTTAAGCGCTCAGCAAGATCAAATGCTGCATCTATGTGCTCAAGGTCCTTCTGAAGAGCCTTAGACATAGTGGCTTGCATAAGGCATACGACATCCATAGAATCATCATTATGTTTCTTATGTGCATCCCTATCAGCCATAGGAGCATTTGGAGCAGGTTGAGGTGGAATGGGTTCATGGAGAACATACACTTTCTTCTCTTGCTTCAAAATAATTCAGAGGCTTCTGATCCAATCAGAATAGTTTGTACCGTTCTCCTCAAGCTTGTCCTTCTCAAGGACAGATCGCAGTGACAGGGGTTGATTATTGTGTGTAGCCATTCTACAATAAAATATGCAAATAATATAAACATATATCAATATCAACACATTTATCATCTAAGAGCAAATAATGTATTTCATAAATACTCTCACTAAATTATACACCTTCAAATACAAACATGTATCATATAATCATAGTAGGCTAAGATCCATATTTCACTTAATTCCGGTTTAACTGAGCTAATACCCGAAATCAAGCTATTTAGGTAGAAACATCAATCATATCACTATATGACTCTTAGATCTTTTATGAGATTTCAATAGATATCATATATCAAAATATGTTTTAAATCTCACCTATTCCTTGGGTCAAATCTTATTTGAAAGCACCAATTAAGTCAAAACCTTTTTCAAACATATAAGACATGGAACGATGCACTTGACTATGGACAAAACTACATCAACCATAATCTTATCGTGATAACAAACTAAGATATAATGATGCACCCAACTATGGCTGAAACTACATCAAAATACCCTAAATTTCACAAGTGTTCTAATCAAGGAATGGCATAAGACTTAAATATTTAGAAGGTTTTCAACATGTAACAAACATCGCATGGTTGTAACATAGATCTTATGTGAACATAATCTTGAACATAGGGCTTCACAAAATATCATACAAACAATTTGATAAATTTTGAGAAATTACAAATCTAAATAATCATATTAAAAGATTAATAACCTATGTGATTGTTGTGGCCAGATTTTCCATATGTAGACATCTTCAATATCCCTGCATGGCGACATCCTCAGTTGTTCCTGCATATCAAGATGATACTTCACTGTAAGTATTGCATAATATTTATTGTGTTTATCTAATATTATTTATATCATATTTTACAAGAAATCAAAGGAGTTAAATCCGAGATATTTACCAGCACATGGGACTTTTCCCTCAACGCTAAGAAGACTAAGTCAAGAGACGTTGGTTGGAAGGATAAGAGATAAGGCCGAAATTATAGGAGCAGTTTGTTATTGTTTTGTTAGTCTTTTTTATTTATAGGGGACATGGAGATTAAATCACACACATTCTCACACGCTCTCATACTAATACACACACGTTCTCACATTCACCTACACACAGAATTCTTGTACTCTCTCCATGGTCTTCCAGCTTGTAACTACGAGATTTATAGTGAAACCATTAAGGTTGGATACCTAACTCCCGGGGTTTTTTCCGAAGAGGTTGTTATCTCTAAGGTTTTCCTCGTTAACAAAATCCTTGTGTCATTCTTTATTTTCATGCTTTTGTTCCATTTAATCGAATTCCAAAGTCCCCTCCTTATTGTTTAAATCCATACACTTTCTAAGTTAAGATTCGACATTATTGTTTTTTCTACCAAAACAATTTGGCGCCCACCGAGGGCCATTTGGTCTATTGATTATTTGGATCATTTCCTAAAACGATTCATCATGTCAACTAACCCGAAGGTTTCCGCCGCCGGCAAGACAATCGTCGTTACTCCGTCGTGCGGGGGCAAGGCAACCTCGTTGCCGCCACCTCCTCAATCGAAGCCTCGGATGATGCGGCCTTCGCCATCTTCCCAAAAGGCGGGATCTTCTAATGTGGATGCGACAACCAAAGTGCCTTGACCATGTTGAATCGGAGAATTTGGATAACCAGGATAGTAACTCAAATTTTTTGGCCAATGATATGATCAAGATGCAAAGCAAGATCGAAGCTCATTGCATCCCGGCTCAAAGAACACATCTCGCCAATGCGCGCGAGGAATATCGGCTTTGAAACCGGTGGAGGATCTCCGTTTCGAATGAATTCATTCCAATGGGCAGCCCATCTCGGACTCATCGAGACGACACCTTCAATGATGTCGACACCTTCCGGGATGTCGACACCTTCCAAGATGTCGACACCTCCCAGATGTCGACACCTTCCTTGATGTCGACACCATAATCGATGACACTTTGCCGACACCACCCCCAACAGGATTCACATCTTTCATGCCATTCACCTGACAACACCGTTGTTACCTCACCGTAGACAACACCGGTTTGCTTAATAATATTTTTAATAATAATGCTTTCAATCATATTCTGCGGTGACCCTTTTGCGGGTAATCCGTTAGCCAAGCGGATGTAGGACCTTAGAGAGTTGATAATGAATGTACCAGGCATAACCCCTCTAATCCAACCAGTATCTCGAGAATTGCTACAATCGATCCCGATTTGTCCCAACAATTTCAAATGTCGACATCCCGAAGCGTTTCGGCGTTCCATCCATGAAGTTGTATGATGGCGGCACGGATCCAGAGGAGCATGTTGCCCACTATCACGAGAAGATGGACATAGTGCATATCCCGCTTCAATACGGAGGCTCGCTTATGCAGGGGATTTGGATCCACCTTGTCCGGACCGGCTCTCAAATGGCCGATTAGGCAAACCCCTAGGTTCAATTGGTTCATACGCCCGGCTCAACAACATGTTCTATAACCAATTCTCATGCAATCGACAATTTGAAAAGTTGACAAGTGATCTCTACAATGTGACCCGGCACCTAATGAGACTCGAAGGATTATGTCCATCGGTTCAATAAGGAGGTGTTAGAAATTCCCAATCTTGACATGTCGATACCACGAAGCATTCAAAATGGGGTTGAAGAAAGATTCACATATTATCAAGATTTGGTAATGACTCCTTGTAAGCGGCTAGAAGAAGTCAAGAAGCGGGGCATTAAGGTTCATAAGACTGGAGGAAGATGAGGCTGCGAAGATCGAAGTCGTCATCCAAGATGTCGACATATGACCATCCCGACGTAAAGACCGAATCGTCCCATCGCAGAACCACCGTTCCAATCCTTATCCGAGAACCGATAACGGAAAATTAATTCAATTGAGGGTGAGGATGAAGATAGCGATAATGTTCCTAATATTTCGACTATTGCTTTTCTGTTGATATTTCGGGTGTACTTTGTGCAATGGGTAACCTTGGAGAAAAAGCAAGATGGCCAAAGAAGGCTGATAAATCCACGGGATGGCGTGACAAGTCAAAATGGTGCGCTTACCATGAACACTTCGGGCATATCATAGAAGACTCGCATAGCACTAAGAAAGGAGATCAGCTACTTGCTCTCGAAGGGACATCTTAAGGAGTTTTTGGGGTCCAGAAAGGAGAAGGAAGAAAATGCAGAGGTTCCACATGAAGTCGAGCGACCAGTTTCTCCTCCAGCATCGACAAAGGTGATCAACTTCATCAGTGGAGGGTTAGAGATTTGTGGCACTTTCTATTCTGCCACAAAGCGACACGCCAAGGAGTCAAAGGGAGAAGCCGGAAAGACCATCCAGGGATGTCTACATCCTACCAATCACCTTTGATGAGAGTAATCGAGACAACTTGCTGGAACCTCCCCATGATGGCCTAGAGCCATCTGATCAAGAGGACACCGCCTTCATAACACCCACAGGTATCTATTGTTATATTGCTATGCCTTTTGGACTAAAAAATGTAGGTGCAACATATCAAAGGCTCGTGAACAAGATGTTCAAGGACCAGATTGGGGACACGGTGGAGGTATACATTGATGACATGGTGGTAAAATCCAAGAAAGCTGAAGACCACATAAACCACCTATCTCAGGCCTTCGACATCTTGGATTGTTTCAATATGAAACTCAATCCAGCAAAATGCAATTTCGGAATGAAGGCAGGAAAGTTCTTAGGTTACATGGTGACTAAGAGAGGAATTGAAGCCACCCCGAAGCAAGTTCGCGCCATTATCAACTTGTCATCACCTCAATCCGTCAAGGACATCCAAAGATTGACAGGGAAGGTTGCTGTACTCACCCGGTTCATCTCCAAATCATCCGATCGATGCAAGCCCTTCTATGACATCTTAAGAAAGAACAAGAAGTTCTAGTGGGAGGACCACCATGAACAAGCTTTTCAAGACCTCAAAACTTACTTGTCGACACCTCTGTTATTGGCCAAACCTCGGGAAGGCGAACACCTCTACATCTACCTAGCAGTATCAGAAGGAGCTGTAAGCGCAGTCTTGGTAACAGAGCGAGATGGTCTTCAACAACCCATCTATTATATAAGTAAGACACTCTTAGATGCGGAGACCAGGTATTCTCATTTACAAAAGTTAATTCTAGCTTTAATAACCGCATCCATTAAATTAAGACACTATTTTGAAAACATACTATAATTGTGCGTACTAACTATCCTATTAAGAATGTCATGAGAAAACCAGAGATGTCAGGTAGGATGGCTAAGTGGTCCGTGCAGTTAAGCACTTACGACATCAAATATGAGCCAAGAACATCAATAAAATCTCAGGCTCTAGCTGATTTTGTGGCTGACTTTAGTCCAACCATGCAACAAGAAGTAGAGTTTCAGCAATTACAGGATGATGACATCTCAAGAATATGGACACTCTATACAGATGGCGCTTTGAACATGAGAGGAACAGGTCTTGGAGTCGTACTAAAGTCGCCACAAGGGGACATAATACCACAATCCATCAGCTGCAGTTTTAAAGCTACCAATAATGAGGCAGAGTACGAGGCATTAATTGCGGCTTACAAGTGGCCCAGACTGGATATCAAGCACATCGTGGTGTTTTTGGATTCTTTGCGATTGTCAACCATTACAACGGGTCCTACATAGCAAAAAATGTGAAGATGACGACATATTTGGAAATAGTGAAAATCATGGCGGCCAAATTCAAAACATTTACTTTGGAGCGTGCCGCGAGAAGAAAACTCACAAGCGGATGCTCACGGCAAACTTAGGCTCGGCCTTCAAAAGCATTTCACGAGAAGTATTCCAATTGTGCATGTTGACATCCCGGAATTGAACGTCTTGAGTTATTTGCCTTAGATGTCGACATTCTTTCCAGTCAAAGAACAACCTCATAGATGCCCCTATAATCAAGTATCTCCAAGATGATACAATCTCGCGAAGAGACAAACACTCGAGCATCCAGGGTAAGGTCATCTAAGTATTTACTTATTGATAACTTTTGTTTAGGAAATCTGCTGCAGTCACTACTTGAGATGTCTAGAAGCAGAGCACAACAGTTTTGATGGAGCTGCATGAAGGGCAATGTGGAAATCATACGGGCGAAGCCCATATACCAAGGCTCTAAATATGGGCTACTTTTGGCCCACAATGCGAAAAAGATCGCGGCAGATTATGCAAAGAAATGTGACTCCTGTCAGCGGCACGGCTACATCCTACATCAACCAGCTGAATTGCTGCATCCTATCCTGTCGCCATGGCCATTCATGGTTTGGGGAATGGATATCGTAGGGAAATTGCCAAGAGCTTAGGGAGGAAAAGTTTTTCTACTAGCCATGATAGATTACTTCTCCAAATGGGTAGAAGCTGAAGCATATGTACAGGTTCGCGACAAGGAAGTTATTTCTTTCATCAAAAGGAACATATTCAGCAAGTTTGGAATACCTTCAGACAATGGCTCCCAGTTTATCAGTCGAAAAACGCAGGACTTCTTGACAAGGTGGGGAGTTAAGATGGTGACATCTTCACTGTTCACCCTCGAAGCAAACGGACAAGCAGAATCAAGCAACAAGATTATCCTGAGCAACTTAAAGAGAAGGCTAGACCAAAAGAAGGGAAGATGGGCTGAAGAGCTACCAATGGTCTTATGGGCTGACAGGACGACATCCAAAAATGCTACTGGTCAGACACCCTACTCTCTAGTGTTTGGGTCAGAGTCAGACATTCCAGCAGAAGTTCTGTTACCTACAGCAAGATATGGTTTGTTGACATCTCGAACATAATAAGGACATCTTGACACATGATTTAGATACTATAGATGAACTAAGAGATATGGCCAAAATCCGGATGGCGGCATATCAAAGAAAGAGTAGCCAGGTCTTACAACAAAAATGTAAGACTTAGAAGATTCCAAGTAGGAGATTTAGTCTTACGAAAGGCATTTCAAAAATATAAAAGAGCTCAACGCAGGCAAGCTTGCCCCAAAGTGGGAAGGTCCCTACCTGATCGATGCACGTGCCGGGAAAGGAGCATATCGCTTATCAACCTTGGATGGCCAAATGATCCCACGAAGTTGGAATGCCATTCATCTTAAAAGGTATTACATCTAGGCAATGCCTTCCTAAAACTTACATCATCCCGTGTATAGACAATCCTCTTCCGGGGGTCTTTTTTTCATTTATTGAATTTGAGTATCCTTTCATTTCCCTATTTGTCATTTTTTTATTTATTTACTTCAAAATAAGATGTCGCTAACACAACCTGTGAAGGGACGTCAACATAGTTGACGTCCATCTCTAACATATCTCTGTATTGCAAGATGTTGACATACAAAAGTGGGGACATATCAAAGTGATCAAGTCAAAGTGACAACGAAATCTCCTCCGTTAGAGACTGGCCATCTCTTCTAAAGTTAAGGTACACAATCCCTTCTAAGGTTTAAAGAGTTAATTACCTCTTTCTCCGAAAGTTAGGTTTCTACACCTTCGGCTGGAGCGCACGATATCTCATTGGTTGAGGTGTGGGATGGGCCTATATGAGGAAACTTGTATAGCTTACCCATTTCCACTCAGTCAAATGATTGATCTTAAGCATGATTCAATTGGTTATGGCATATTCCTGTCATCTTAAGTACATCCGGTTATGACATTCTCATGTCTTCACTCGAAAACAAAAATATGACATTTTATTATGTCAACATCCTATGATAATACTTTAGCATCAGGGATCAAAGCATGACATGCACAGAAGTTGCTAACAAAAGTTTTTTCTAAACATTAAGATACTAAATACCATTAATACTTCTCCAAATTCAGTTGGCCCGCTCCAACATCCAAACAACATAAAACTAAAAGTAAAGTGTTGAACCAACCCAACACTTGAAATAAATTTTCTTCGGTCCTTATGGACCAGGTACATACCAAAATTGATAAAATTATCTTTGGGGCTCAGCCCTGGGAATCATCATCAAACAAAACAACTTAAAAAACTAACTTGAATTTTTCTTCACTTAGCATCTGCTGCAGGTGTTGCCGAGGAAGTTCTGTCTTCTTCATCCTTCTTCTCTCTTTTTTCTTCAACCATCGTATCCTTAGGGTTAGATGACACCTCTCCTTCATCCACTTTTCTCACCCAACAGATTCTTCAACTTTGCATACTCATTCTCAACCTTTCAATCCTTAGATTTTCCATCATTATGTTCTTCCATCATCTTGATTTTGATCTTCAACATGACTTTGGCAGAACCAACTTCCGTGATTCCCTTACTTCATTTATTTCATTTTGATAGTCACCCTCAATAGAAGTCGGATTGCTAACAACCCTTCACTGTCTTCTTCGTTCCTCTAAATTCCTCTTTACGCTCGTTAAAACTTCTTCTCCCAAAAAGCAGCTTTCCTTCTTGGCCTAAGCCGTATCACTCTTAGCGCTCTTCTTAAATTGCTCATTGATCTTAGCCATATCTTCCACTTGGGACTCCAAACATCCCATTGCCTGTTAAGAAAACACCATAAAGTTCCAAATAAGCAAATAATAGAGCTATGGAACAGCCGAATAGTTTAGTAACAGCTTACATTGGTTACTAATCCTAGAAGCTTCTTCTTCACCTCTCCCCGCCTTCAAATCTCAAAAATATCTGCATGCGTAACTTCGATAATCTCACTCTCTACAGCCTTCCTCTTCTTTACCCTTGAACCAATGCCAGTACTTTCGCCCGTCTAGACTCGTTTCTTTGTGACAATTGGTGGCCTAACATCAGACTTAGCAGAAAAGCACCAACAAGAGCATCCAAATCTTCCGGATCAAAGTCTAAGCCTGAAGAAAATGCCTTTGAATCTGAAGAGAAAGTGTAAGCATTGAGGAAAAGGAAAATTAACAGGAATCGAAAGACAGGGTAAACTATTCTTACCTGTTGACATTTTGAGATGACGACGACTTGACTTCTTCTTGATTTTCTTCACCACCGAATGTTGTAAAATCATGTCCGCCAGTTTACTCGGAGTTTGGAAACTTACCTCTTCGTATTCCGCGAAGTGATAAGTTTGGGGGCAATTGTTGTGGCCAGATTTTCCATATGTAGACATCTTCAATATCCCTGCATGGCGACATCCTCAGTTGTTCCTGCATATCAAGATGATACTTCACTGTAAGTATTGCATAATATTTATTGTGTTTATCTAATATTATTTATATCATATTTTACAGTAAATCAAAGGAGTTAAATCCGGAGATATTTACCAGCACATGGGACTTTTCCCTCAACGCTAAGAAGACTAAGTCAAGAGACGTTGGTTGGAAGGATAAGAGATAAGGCCGAAATTATAGGAGCAGTTTGTTATTGTTTTGTTAGTCTTTTTTATTTATAGGGGACATGGAGATTAAATCACACACATTCTCACACGCTCTCATACTAATACACACACGTTCTCACATTCACCTACACACAGAATTCTTGTACTCTCTCCATGGTCTTCCAGCTTGTAACTACGAGATTTATAGTGAAACCTTTAAGGTTGGATACCTAACTCCCGGGGTTTTTTCCGAAGAGGTTGTTATCTCTAAGGTTTTCCTCGTTAACAAAATCCTTGTGTCATTCTTTATTTTCATGCTTTTGTTCCATTTAATCGAATTCCAAAGTCCCCTCCTTATTGTTTAAATCCATACACTTTCTAAGTTAAGATTCGACATTATTGTTTTTTCTACCAAAACAGTGATAAACTAATCTAATTAATTTTTATCATTAATCATGAATCATGGCATATCAAATATACTTGTTTTTCATAGAAACAAAACACATAGGATCTAGATCTATTTCATAGCACATGGTAGCAAATAATCACATTAAATCTAGCATGAAATTTCAATCCTAATCATGGCTAGACAAGGTTTGATACCACTGTTGGGTTTTGGGATTACAAACGCAGCGGAAAATTTAATTTTAACATCAAAACCCTAGCCCTAGAATCCGTCTAGCATGAAGACATTAGAAATTAATATGAGATATAATTTACATACCTTGAATGCGATGAGGATTAACAAAGTAGATCACAAAATTCAAGCCTAGAATTTTGATATCAAAACGGATCTTCTTCTTCTACCTTGTTCAAACCTTGTGATGAATCAACGAACGGAGGCTTCAAGCTCTTGGTGATTAACCTATCACCCTCTATCGGCAATCACACCTTGCGAGCAGAATCCAAGAACACCTTCTTGATGGATTGCTAGATGATCCTCTTGATTATTGAATCAATATTCAATAATCAAAGCCAAAACAATGGAACAATTGGGACTTTTGATTCAAAATCAAAATCAAAATCTAGAGTTTCAAAAACCTTGGATTATGATGTGAGAGATGGGAAAAATATGGCTGCAAGGCTGTATTTATATCACATATAAATCCCCTAACTATTAGGGTAGAAACCTAGCAAAATACCAATTCCTTCCTAGCCAAGGAAAACTGTACAGACATGAAATTTGGTCGTGGCAAGAGTCGTGCCAATTAGCACGAGTCGTGCCCTTTGCAAATCACTCGTGCTCACGAGTCGTTCCTTGAGCCCCAACTCGTTCTGATCAAAACGAGATAAAAAACCAAGTCGTGTCTCAGCCTTGGTCACGAGTCATTATCCTTGGCACGAGTCGTGACCCAGGGCACGAGTCTTGCTCTTGGTCACGAGTCATGCCAGAACCCAAAATTCCAATTTTCAGCTTGAGTCAAATTCGTTCTTTTGTGTGTGACCCTTTAGGAATTATATTTTATGTTGGCAGTGAGTTGAAACATCAACCTCACAAGACATAAGTGACTTCTAGCAAATCATTATGTCCATCCAATTAAATATAACATCAAAGCTTGATTCCTTTATAGATCCAATGTTATAATCCCTTTGTTCACGATTTCCAATTGAACATGAGTCATGGTCTAGGTCAACTCATTCCGTTCAATGCTTTCTCGATTCTGAATATGTTGATAATGCAAATGCATTTGATCTCTATCAAATCACTTGAGTGCGGCCACACATTTCATCAACATCATTCATCGAGGGGCCCAAGCAAACATCTCTCTTCATAAGAGGAACAAATCCCGTCTTGACTTATCATTCTTTCTTACATGATTCCAATATTGCTAACATAGCCCTTATTGCTATCCGATTAAAGATAGTGTTAGACTATATTAAACACGATCTTCATCATGTGGAAGACGATGATAATCTCAGGTGCTAAGGATTCAATAACACGACTATCATGATATTTATTCATGACACATATGACTATTGACCATGTCATAAATCTCATCGGTATGTCATATCCAATACTTGTTCTCTAGCAAGTATCCATAAGTGTAATGTGCATCACATGCATATAATCCTCTCCATGATTATCCATTGCCAACTTATACTAGTCGTTCACAACAACTAGGGACGTAGTTCAATATAATAACCATGCAAAACATATAATGAACCAAATAATACTTTCTCTATAATAAATGATAAAGCCGATTACATAGCGATTTAGATAATAAGTCAAACATAACTAAACGCCTAGGGCACTACACCAATAGCGACATCATTCATATGGATGTCGTTATAGGCTTGATGCCTCGAAGAAGTTTCCACAACGAATGTATCAGAGACATCGTGGCTTGATGAAGAATTGGAGGAAGACATGTCGCCCATGTCACCGGAAGAGGAGAGAACCTGTTTATAGAAGCGACGACTACATAAATTATGTGCAACATGGAAGTTAGTATCTGAGAAGTCAGAATAAAAAAGAGGACGATAGAACTCGCAAAAATGTGTGAACAAAGTTCTTAAGTGGTAAAGAAGGTTTTCATAGGGACAGACTTGTGCAGAAAAGGAGGACCACATATTTCTAAGGCAGCTAAAATGGCGACATCTACGTCATGCCTAATGAGAATAGTATTGAGGTCCTCGCGAGAAATCCTAGCCCATACCCCTCTGTCAATCCTATAAAACCTACCACTTTTCCTTTTGATAAAACCTAACTACCCTAGCACAAGATTTAATTCTAGCCATGAAAAATGAACAAAATTAAACCAAGACCTGGAAAAAATGAAGGTTTGAAGGGGAATTACCTAAAGTTGTGCATAAAGCGTAAGAAGACGTTGAAAACCTGAAGCTTTAGCCTGAAATTTGGCCAAAAACTTCAAGGGCAGACTAAACCGTTTTCAAAAGTTCACCGAAGTGCCCCAAATCAATTAACTGGAGAGATTGAAAGGCAAATATGAACTGGAAGAGAATGAACGGGCAAAGAACAGAGGAAAATGGGGAAAATGGACGCCGGATTAAAATGTAGATAACTGAACCTAGATCTGAGAACCTAAAAAGTTAAAAGGAAAAAGTGATTTCGTATTTAAGCAAAGGAGACTAAAGGGTTTTGGGAATTTTCAAAACGCATTAAATGATGGCCAAAACTTAAATTTTCCCCATTATTGAAAATCATAATTGAGGCGCGATTACCAAGATGACGACGTGTCAACTCTGACAAACTGCCCATCTCCACCAACAGAAAGTGACACGTGGTAAGAAATAAACCACCAAAATGCTGATCTCGCATGACTAGATAAAATTGACAGGAATCATATTCGACAATTAGGATGTTTCTCGACTGGACCATGAATGTCCAGATCTCGAACTTGGGGGCTACTGATGTGATCACAAGAAAATAAATTCAGGCCTACACAATTATTATAAGGCCCAACAAGTAAAAATGAACCAAGGACTAAAAAATAGGCCTAAGACACAGGGCAAAGGAAACATAGTGGTAAAGCGAGAAACCAGGCGAGAAAAAGAAATCCAGTAAGAAGCCTAATAAGGCCCACACCGTTGTAATATCAAGATAACACCAAGATAGGAACCCACATGGCGACATATGACGAAGGCACAACAAGTGCGAGAAAGAGATTAACATTCATTCAAAGATGTCACCTAATGGTGACATAATGATTAATAGCAATTTCCAGAAGCAGCTAAAGACGTTATTCACGTATACACTTGGGTCCACAAAATCAATTATACTTGATGAAGAATCTATCAGTAAAGGTTGGCGTCTCCACTAACTTTGAGTGCTCATACACATCCAATAAGAAGATGACATGTGGTTAATGACACATGAAAGGCACATGGCGAGAGGAGCTATATAAACAACATCTAAAACCTGAAAATGTAAGTCTCAAGTACATCGTTTACACCATTTCTGCAGTTTCCATTGTACTCTTTTCTTTCAGTTCAGAACAAGTACTTATTCGCACACTGGAGGGGCTTTAGCCGGATATGCCCCCGGCCTAGTTTACGTTTGCCTTGTGTGTAGGGTTCAATAGAGAAAGGAGCTGAAGTATCCACCATAGGACAGAAAGCTTTGGGCCTGAGCAACCATTTTGCATGACAGCATCACAAACCAAAATTTGAGATCTTCTCGCAATATGAGCTGAGTACAGAGTACTAACCAAAGGTAGATTTGAAATCACCACGAGAATTTGCTACTTTATTGAAGGTCAGAATTTGACAACATTTTTCGTATTATTAGGATATTTATGATTTAAAATATCATATATTAGATACGTTTGAACTAAATTATTCGAAGTCATTAATGGCAATATAAGGGAAGTGGCCAAAAGCTCTAACTCAAAAGACATCTGTTATCCCTTTCATATAAAAGGTTAGAAACAGTGGTGGACCTAAGAATCACATCCGATGAATTGCCAAAATAAAATAATTTAATCACAAATTTTAACTAATAATCACAAATCGGCAAATCCAATATAAAAATGCAAAATAATTTATAATATAAATTTTGTTTAAACATCTATTAATTTCTAATCCATCATTTATTTTCTTTTTATTGTAGTAGTTTACTTGTAAATATTAAACTTATGTCATGAACAAAATATAAAAGAGTTTCTATCCAACATAACAAATAAGCTACCTACTATAGGGCAGCCATTCCTTAAAAAGTAGGTTCAGCTTCAGCCTGGTTATGGGTTCAAATTTCAATAAAGATACTTTTAAATATCAATATTGCTATAACTTAATACATTCATTAATAAAAATCTCCATTTCAAAGAAAAAGGGATTTGAAAAATATGGGCTGCTTATAATACATTGAAGATAACATATAATCCCCGTCCCATCTGAAAATGAACAAAATTTCATTTTGAATGTTTCATTTAAAAATACACAATCTCAAAATGAATTTTTTTAATACATTTTTATTCATTGGTAGCACTTGTTGTTCTCACAATAACTATTTACTTACTATTCTTCACCCCACTTTCTCTTTCATGTCTCACTTTTAATGTTTACAATGCTTACTCCACTATACCCTTTACTTAATTCTCGAAAAACACCAATTTTGTGTCTTTTCAAATAAGTTGGAGGGAGTATAAGTTTAGTACAAAATGGGGGAAGGGGATGAAACCATTGTGGGTAGTCTTAGAGCTGTTAATAAAGACATTCAAATGAGCCTCATTAAGGACAGCTAAATAAGGAGACGTTATGCAAGTTCTTCCTCCCGGACCAAAGGTTTCTATAACGTTATGATCAATCTGCAAAAAATGGTTAATTTATCAATAAGCATACAAATTTGTATCATCAAGAATGAATAATAATGATATTTCTGGAGTACAATAATGTTTTTAAGAGAAATAGAGAGAAAATATACCAAACTCCGAAGAGAAAGCTTTTTATCAGCTAAATCCACGTCTACATACCACCCAAACGATGTTTTGTACAAGCCAATTACACTCCTAAAAGAAGCACCTTAACCTTTTTTTTTTTATAAGATCTTACGGGAAGAGTTGTAAAGATAAACTAAAAAGAAAAGTGATACTCCTACTACGTATTTAAATTTTGAGTGCGTCTGCTGAGAAACGCGTTTCTCCATAACTATGGAGAAACGTGTTTTTCATAGCCAGAAGCTTTACATTTGATAACCAGAAAAAAAAAACCCAAGGCCAAGATCAAAAGCTTCTGGATATCCAGAAGCTTTGCATTTGATAGCCAGAAGCTTTGCAGTTGATATCCAGAAGCTTTGTATTTGATAGCCAGAAGGATTTGAAATGTATATCCAGAAACTGTTAGGTGCATATCCGTAAAAGCATTAGGTGCATATCCGTAAATGTGTTAGGGCATATCCAGAAATTGCTATTGAAGGTTTACGGATATCAGAAACCTTCAAATGTATATCCGTAAACATTTTGAAGGTTTCGATATTCATTTGAAGGTTTCTGGATATCACTTTCATAGGTTTCTGGCTATCTAGCTCATTGTCGCGCAACATGTCGGGACCCGTTTCTCCATAACTTATGGAGAAACGCGTTTCTCCCTAGATTTTGTGTTAAATTTTATATTCCATATAGTAACAAAAATCTTGTAAATAACTTTCAAAGCTTGGAAAAAGCTTTCAATTTGTAACATGAACAATGACACTCCTAAAAAAAAGCACCTTAGCTTCTTTTTTTTTTTTTTTGAGGAAAAAGAAGCGCCTCTATTAAAACTTTTTTTTTTTTTTTTATAAAGATCATCTCAAAATCTTGTTATCCTAAATGTAGAAAAAATAATGAGTTTTATAAAATTTTACGGGATGAACCAAAAAGAAAGGTGACACATATTTATATTCTTATTTTCATATGCTTCCTCCGTCCTCCCATCCAAACAAGTGTTTATATTTTTTATTTAATAAAAATCACTTGTCATACTTTACTATCATACTTTACTAAGAACAATAATTCATTTATTATTCCTCCCCCCTTATATTTTTTGCTATTTTACTTTTTATAATTACAATACATTTTCCATTAACATTATACTACTTTTCATAATTTATATACCCAAAAAGTTACTATTTTTTAAGCTTTAAGCTGAGACGGAGAGAATATAAAGTTACAAAACCATCATCTAAATAAGTTGCCTGACCTTAACGAATGGTAGTGTTAACGAATGGTAGTGTTATGGGCAATTTCAGCATGTTGACATCCTAACTCATTGTAAGTATTGCATAATATTTACTGTTTGTACTTAATTATTTATGTTTATATTTACAGTGAATAAAATGAGATAATCTCGGAGGCATTATAATCAGCACGCAAGATATTTTCATCAACGCTAAGAAGACCTAGTCAAGAGACGTTGGAAAGATAAGAGATAGACCGAGATTTTAGGATTAGTTTGTTATCTTATTTAGAATTCTATTTATTCTTGGAGACATGGGGAAAACACACGCATACATACACCACGCTTACTCTGTAATCTCCATAGCTCTCATTCATCTTGGAACCGAACTATACTTAGTGAATTCTTTGATAAGGAAGGTGATCTAACCTCCCGAAGTTTTATGCCGGCGAGATCATTTTTCTCAAGGGCTTTCCTCGTTATATCGTTGTGTTCTTATTTGCGTTTCATAGCTTAGCATCCATTTACATCAAATTTCATAGCTCCTTCCTAAATTTAAATCATCCATACACTATTTAGTTAAGATGCTACATTGATTGTTTTTTCTACCTAAAGAGTTTGGCGCCCACCGAGGTAGACATGCCCAAACGGTTTCGGTTTCGGTTTTCGGTTTCGGAACCGCCGGTTCCCGATTTCCAAATAGCCGGAACCGTATTCGAACCATATTAATTCGATTTCCGGTTCTATCCGCCGGTTCCGGTTCCAACGGTTCCATCACCATCTAACTCTTTTTTTTTGAATCCAAACCTATTAAGACAGTAAAGACGCTAACTAATCTGTTTTTTTTTTTAATTCAAACCTCTTAAGACAGTAAAGACACTACACTACAAGTACAAATACTAAATAAATGCTAAACATTACATTTAACTTACCTTGATCAATCACCGATTCCGGTTCCCGGTTCCGCCGGTTTCTCGGTTCCCAATATGGTGGATTTGTATTCGAACCGTTTCAATCCGGTTCCCGGTTACGTTCGGTTCCCGGTTCCGCCGATTCCTCGGTTCCCAATATGGTGGATTCGTATTCGAACCGTTTCAATCCAGTTCCCGGTTACGTTCGGTTCCCGGTTCTCGCCGGTTCCCGGTTCCGGTTCTACCCGCCGGTTCCGTCGGTTTTCGGTTCTATTTGGACATGTCTACACCGAGGGGCCATTGGTCTATTGATTATCACTACAAGGAAAAACGGTTTTATAGACGACAAATTTTGTAGCTAAAATGAAGATTCCGTAGCTAAATCGTGTTTAGAGACAGATTTGTTTCGTAGCTATTCCGTGGGTGCAGGTTCGTCGCTAAATTGGGCGTCGCTGTTTTGTAGTTGTTTTAGAGACGGACATATCCGTCTCTAAAACAGCTACAAAAATAGTGACGCCCAATTTAGCTACCAACCTGCACCCACAGATTAGCGACGAATTTTCCGTCTCTATTTAAATTGTCATTTTATTTTCGAACCATTTTAGCGACATATATTTTCCGTCGCTAATTTAGTATTTTTTTATTAAATATATATATATATATATATATATATATATAAATATATATTTTAAGTATATAGTATATATAAATGCTTAAAAATTATATTTTTAAACATATATATATGCTTGAATATTTTTTTATAAAATATATTATAATACTATCACAAACTAATAAATACTATTAAAAAAAACATAAACTACATTTATAAATAATCTATATTGAAAAAAGAAATATACAATAATTAACAATGTAAAAATATCAAAATATCCCTATTAAATTTAATTTACAGCCATAGATTACCTAAAATAAAAATTTTAGGATTGATTACACAATTTGTAAAAACTATTTTACAAATATCCTAAATTTCCTAGACCACCACCGGAGACCACACACACCAGCCGCTTCCAACATCAACCACCAGAAGCTTCCACCTTCAACTATGCAAAAGCAAACAGAAATATACACACATTCATTAGCACACACACAGAGATCTAGATCTGGGATCGAGAGAAAGCAAGAGAAGGAGAGAGAGAGAGGGAGAAAGAGAAAGTGTTACCTGAATTAGTTGAAGGTTTGGCTGGGTATCTCATAGGTGGCCGTAGAAGAGGTGCGGCGATAGAGGGTAGTGGGGTAAAGAAAGGGGGTGGGAAGGAAATGAAAGGGACGGGGTTGAGCCGTTTGATTTGCTGTGTAGGTGTCGGCGTGGGTTGCTGGGTGGTTGGGGAAGGAAGAGAGAGGGAGGCGTATTGGGTAGGGGTGATGGCGGTGACGAGAATTGGGGTAGGGATGGGGCGACAAAGATGAGGGACAGAGGGAGGCGCTGAGAGAGAAATAGACTTAGGGTTTGTTTGGATTGAGATAATGAAGAGAGAGAAATGAGGGAGGTTATTAGAAAAAGAGAAAAGAGGGTGAAATGGTTTTGTTTAAATGAATTTGGACCATTGAATTGTTTATAATCAATGGTCCAGATTGATTAAGGAATCAATTCACGTGAATATTGGTAACCCAATAAAACAATGTCATGTGGCATTGTTTTATTGGGTCTCAAATAATCACATGAATCATAAATCAAATATCATCTTGACCATTAAACACATAAAATAAAATTCAATCCAATGGTTCATAATTCACCTAACAAACCATTTTCTTTAATTGAATAGTTATTAATAATTATTATTATATACTTAATAATAATACTTAATAATAATATTAATAATAACTAGTAATAATACATAATATCAAAAAAGTAAATATTTTTATATAATATACTTTTATTTCTTTAAAAATTATTAGTAATAATAGTTAATAATAATAATAATAATAATAATAATAATTATGCTATTGTTAATTATTCAATTAAATAATTAAATATATTAATAATTATTATTATATAATTAATAATAATACTTAATAATAATATTAATAATAACTAGTAATAATACATAATATCAAAAAAGTAAATGTTTTTATATTATATACTTTTATTTCTTTAAAAATTATTAAACTTTGTTAATTAGTGATTTTTTTACAAAAATGTATATAAAAAAAGATAGAAAAAAACTAAACAAACGAAAGTATATAAAAAAAAGTCAAAAGAGGGACGGACTACCCGTTATTTATTTTTTATTTTTTTTTTAAATTTTTTATTGACTAAAAAATAATATTTTAGCCTTTGTTAATTAGTGATTTTTTTTTTAGAAAAAGTTATATAAAAAAAGATAGGGTTTAGGGTATATGATCGGGTTTTAGGATTTAGGGTTTAGAGTGAGATATATTTATTTTTTATTTTCTTTTAATTTTGTATTGACTAGGAAATACTATTTTATACTTTGATTAGTAGTGATATTTTTTAGAAAAAGTTATATAAAAAAAGTTAGGGTTTATGGTAAATGATATAGGGTTTAGGATTTAGAGTAAGGTTTTAGACTTTAGAGTGAGGTATATATTTTATTTTTTTAAATTTTTTATTGAATAGAAAATAATATTTTAGACTTTGTTAATTAGTTATTTTTTTTAGAAAAAGTTATATAAAAAAAGATAGAAAAAAATAAACAAATGAAAGTATATAGAAGAAAAATCAAAAAAGGGACGGACTATCCTATATTTATTTTTTATTTTTTTAAATTTTTTATTGACTAGAAAATAATATTTTAGCTTTTGTTAATTAGTGATTTTTTTTTACAAAAATGTATATAAAAAAAGATAGAAAAAAACTAAACAAATGAAAGTATATAGAAGAAAAGTCAAAAGAGGGACGGACTACCCTATATTTATTTTTTTTTAATTTTTTTACTAGAAAATAATATTTTAGCCTTTGTTAATTAGTGATTTTTTTTTACAAAAAATTATATAAAATAAGATAGAAAAAAGCTAAACAAATGAAAGTATATAGAAGAAAAGTCAAAAGATAGACGGACTACCCTATATTTAATTTTTATTTTTTAATTTTTTTTTTACTAGAAAATAATATTTCAGCCTTTTTAGTTAGTGATTTTTTTTACAAATATTTATATAAAATAAGATATAAAAAAACTAAACAAATGAAAGTATATAGAAGAAAAGATAAAAGAGGGACGGACTACCCTATATTTAATTTTTTTTTAATTTTTTATTGACTCAAAAATAATATTTTAGAGTCTATTAATTAGTGATTTTTTTTAGAAAAATTTATATAAAAAAAGACAGGATTTAGGGTATATGATATGGGTTTTAGGGTTTAGAGTGAGATATATTTATTTTTTATTTTTTTTAATTTTATATTGACTAGGAAATACTATTTTAGACTTTTTTAATTAGTGATATTTTTAGAAAAAGTTATATAAAAAAAGATAGGGTTTAGGGTATATGATCGGGTTTTAGGGTTTAGGGTATATGATCGGGTTTAGAGTGAGGTTTAGAGGTTTAGAGTGAGATATATTTATTTTTTATTTTATTTTAATTTCGTATTGACTAGGAAATACTATTTTAGACTTTGGTTAGTATTGATATTTTTTAGAAAAAGTTATATAAAAAAGTTAGGTTTAGGGTAAATGATATAGGGTTTAGGATTTGGAGTGAGATTTTAGACTTTAGAGTGAGATATATTTATTTATTTTTTAATTTTTTATTGACTAGAAAATCATATTTTAAAATTTGTTAATTAGTGATTTTTTTTTAGAAAAAGTTATATAAAAAAAGATAGAAAAAAACTAAATAAATGAAAGTTTATAGAAGAAAAATCAAAAGAGGGATGGACTACCCTATATTTATTTTTTATATTTTTAAAAATTTTTATTGACTAGAAAATAATATTTTAACCTTTGTTAATTAGTGATTTTTTTTTTACAAAAATGTATACAAAAAAAGATAGAAAAAAACTAAACAAGTGAAAGCATATAGAAGAAAAGTCAAAAGAGGGACGGACTACCCTATATTTATTTTTTATTATTGTTTTAAATTTTGTATTGACTAGAAAATAATATTTTAGAATTTGTTAATTAGTGATTTTTTTATAAAAATTTATATAAAAAAGATAGGGTTTAGGGTATATGATATGGGTTTTAGGGTTTAGGATTTAGGGTTTAGAGTGAGGTTTAGAGGTTTAGAGTGAGATATATTTATTTTTTATTTTCTTTTAATTTTGTATTGACTAAGAAATACTATTTTAGACTTTGTTTAGTAGTGATATTTTTTAAAAAAAATCTATTTAAAAAAAGTTAGGGTTTAGGGTAAATGATATAGGGTTTAGGATTTAGAGTGAGGTTTTAGACTTTAGAATGAGATATATTTATTATTTATTTTTTTAATTTTTTATTGACTAGAAAATCATATTTTAGATTTTGTTAATTAATTATTTTTTAAGAAAAGTTATATAAAAAAAGATAGAAAAAAACTAAATAAATGAATGTATATAGAAGAAAAATCAAAAGAGGGACGGACTATCCTATATTTATTTTTTATTTTTTAAAATTTTTTATTGACTAGAAAATAATATTTTAGCCTTAGTTAATTAGTGATTTTTTTTTTACAAAAATGTATATAAAAAAAGATAGAAAAAAACTAAACAAATGAAAGTTGTTGGTGTAATGCCCTAGGCTTTAGTTATGTTTAACTGAAAAAACCGTTATGTATCATCTTTATCGTTTATGTTTATTATTTGATTATTATATAGTTTGCATATTTATTGTAATAATATCCGTCCCTAATTATTAAGAGAATAATTAGTATAATTGTCAATGGATAATCATGTGATGATTATATGCATAAGAGATGCACATTGAAATTATGGATACTTGTTAGAGAACAAGTGACTGGACATGACCCGCATGAGATTTATGACATGGTCAAGTGTCATAAGTAAATCTCATAAGGTTACTTCATTTAGTCCCTAGACCTGAGATTATCATGACCTTACATATGATGAAATCATGTTTGATTTTAGTCAAACGATATCTTAACACGATATCTATAAAGACTATCATTGGCATGATCGGATTCATGATGGGAAGGATGATAAGTCAAGAAGGAATTTGTCCCTCGGAAGAGAGATGTTATGCATGGGCCCCTCGATGAGTGATAATGATGAAAGTGTATGGCCGTACCCCAATATGATTGGAATTATCATTATACTCAAGAATCGAGAAAGCATTGAACAATAACAAATTGACAAGGACCATGACTTGTGTTCAATATAACATCGTGAGACAAAGGGATAAATGGAAGTACACCATTGGAAACGTGAACTCTTACGTTACATTATTTGGGTAGACATAATGGCTTGCTAGAGTCCGCTTATGTCTTATGAGGTTCGATATGATCGAACTCATTGCCAACATAATGTAATCCTATTGGGTCACACACAACTAGAATGAATTGGTTAAACCGGAGGAAGAATAGTTGAGAGTTTCGTATACGGCTATATATACCGCGCGACATATTAAGCCAATGGCTTAATATACCGCGCGACATAATAGGCCGCACGCGGTTTGACACTGTCTCTCTCCTAATACGATTAGGAGAGGTATTCCTACTATTGTAGTATAAATACAAGGGTTATGTCAGACCTAAAAGGTCAGCCGAAATTTTCAATCAAAATTCACAACAAAATACTCTCATTATTCTTCAAGGTTTTAGATCTAGCAATCATCAAGAAGTTGTTCTTGAATTCATTCAAAGGTGTGGATACCAAAAGAGGGTCTTCGCTCGTTCATCGATCAAGGCCTAGAGTTCAAGCAAGTTGAAGAACGAAGTTTGTGATTCAATATCACATAATCAAAATCGTTCGATAGCTCAAGACCGGAAAGCGTTTCAAGGTTGGTTTAATTCTATCTCATAGGAATTTAAATTAATTGTATAGAACGGATCCTAGGGCTTCTTGGGTTTTATGTTTTAATGCTTAATTCCGCTGCGCATGGACCCGTAAAACCCAACAGTGGTATCAGAGCCCCGTTCGTATGGTTAAGTTTGAATTAACATGCTAGATTTAAGATATAAATTGTTTATATGCTTATTGCATGTTTTGTATGTGATAGAATTTTTAATTGTTTATGTGAAACAATGTGAAAAATTGTTTTCGAAATATGCTGAATTAAATCTGTAAAAGGGATGTTTTACGTGATTTAATTACATGTAATCTGTATTGGTTCGAATCTGGAAATCCTGTTACTCGGCTGCTTATGTCGCGCGACATGTTGAGCCATGTGGAGTTCGAGTTAAGCGCTTTGTTAGGTCGCGCGACATATCAAGCCTCTGGCTGATGTTGTCACGCGACATAATAAGTCAAAACTGGGCAGAATCTGTTTGTTCAATTTTTCTGCTATTCTGTGATTGTGTTTACAATCTGATATGTTCATATGAAAATCTGGATGTTATAAAATTGAATTTATAAGTCCGCGATAGATTGATTCATTGATATACATGATTAATTGATTAAAAATGTGATTTCAATAATTATTGCAATGTATATGAAAATCTGGATGTTATAAAATTGAGTTTATAAGTCCATGCTAGATTGATTCATTGATATGCATGATTAATTGATTAAAATATGATTTTAATAATTATTGCGATGCATGAATTATTTATTCTTAAATGTTAAGAATTTTATTAGATGTTTAGTTGAAACATTGAATTGTGATTTCCTAAAATGTTTAGTTGAAACATTGCATTATAGTTTCCTAATATGTTTAGATTTAGACATTGTAAATTTTGGATTTTATGATTGTTTATGGAAACAAGTCATAATTACGCGAAATTTTAAAAGGAAACTAATTGTTTATAAAAGGTAGTGATTATGTTGTCAAATCAGAGTTGATTTCTAATTGTGCATGACTAGGAGAGTTCTGTCTAAGGAAGAGTTGGTACTTAAGTAGTCCTTGTAGCTCACCTATCTTCCTGGGAACTTACCTGGTGCATGATTATGACTATCTTTGCTGATATGCTTATAATCTACCTTAAAGAACCTTCATTTAACTTTTAAGTTCTTTATGCCAATCCATGATTTAAACACTTGAGACCACTCGGATAGTTTTGGGTGGGCTTGCCATAGCAAGGTGCTTTGATTCTATTCCGTTTGCGAGCAAGATGAGGAAATGGTGGTTCCTATACGTTTAAAATGGATGAACTTAATTGGGTTATCAAAATGGTTTTGGACCCAAGGCATAAGATGAGATTAAAATATGCTTAGACATATGATGTCTTAAATAAATCTCATAAAAGATCCTAAGAGTCATATATGATATGATTGATGTTTTCTACCTAATTAGTTTGATCTTGAGCGGTGCGCCATAGCGTACTTGAGATCAAATTAAAGATGGATCTTAGTCCTAAGAGTCATATACGATATGATTGATGTTTTTCTACCTAATTAGTTTAATCTTGAGCGGTGCGCCATAGCGTACTTGAGATTAAATTAAAGTTGGATCTTAGCCCATTAAATGCATATTATGCTTAATAGCATTGGAAGGTGTATGATTTAGTGGGAGTATTTGTAAAAATACATTATTTGCTCTTAAATGATAAATGTGTTGATATTGATATGTGTTCATATAATTTGTATATTTTGTTGTAGAAATAGCATTACATAATGATAATTGCGATTCGTCCTTATGAAGGACAAAGTTCGAAAGGAACAATACATAATGTGTATGTTCTTGACGAATCCGTTCCTACTAAACCCATTGCAAATGTTGCAAAGGGCAAATAAGGAAGCAACATTAGAAACATAGTGATGATTCTGACAATATTGCTTGCCTTGTATTTGCCACCATGGTTGAAGGCTCTTATGAAGAACCTTGGGCACATGATAACTAATCTTTTGTTCTAGCATAACGCAAATGGGGAAATGTTCCAAATGCAAGCTAGGCAAAAGATATATATGTTGTGGTGAAGGCTCTTTATTCATATGATGAAAGAAGGAGCAATCCGCAAATTGTGTTAATGGTTTACACAATAAAAGGGTTCATAAAGGAAGGAAAAAGTAGGTAAAGCAAAGGTTGCCAAACCTAGGACAAAAGTTGTCAAAGCCGAAAAGGATAAACCCAAAGTGTCTCAAAAGGATGCAGTTTGCTATCATTGCAATAAGATTGTCATTGGAAGCAAAGTTGCAAGGCTTATTAGGAAGACCTAAAAGGTGAAGAAGGGCAATATGATTGCTACTACTTCAAATATCTATATGATAGATATTTTCCCTTCGACTTCTTGTTCTTGGGTATATGATACCGGATCGGATCCCACATTTGTTTAAATGTGCAAGGAACAAAGAATAGAAAGCTACTCAAATAAGGTAAATTAAACCTATGCATGGGAATGGAGCAAAAAGTTGCAACATTAGCCATAAGGGACTTATGAAGTCACTTTACCTTGTGAAGTAGTACTTGTTTTGAACAAGTATGACTACGTTCCAGATTTGAGTAGGAGTATTATTTCTGTTTCTTAAATGGATGATGAAGGATATAATTTTCTTATTTTCAATAAGAAGTTTTATATTTATTTAATAATATGTCTTATTGTAATGCATATGTCATTAAATGGTCTTCATATCCTTGATGATGAGAAATAAAATAATATTGAAGATATCTATGATATAAATGGGAAATCTAAACCGAACAATATGAACAAAGCGTTTATATGGCATTGCCGGCTTGGTCAAATAAATAAGAAATATATATCTAAACTCCATTAACATGGACTTTTAGACTCATATGACCATGAATCATTTGAGGAATGTGGATCTTATTTATTGGGATTATCGACCAAACCACCCTACACTAAAGTAGTGGGAGGACTAGTGACTTATTGGTCATTATACATGAGATGTATGTGGACTATTAAGTAGCATTGCTAGGGGAAGACTTCGGTATTTCATCATATTTCACTAAAGACTTATCTAGATATGACTATGTCTATCTGATGAAGTCCGAAGGGGAATCGTTTAAGATGTTTTGAACATTTCAAAGATGAAGTACAAAACAACTTGGTAAAACTGTTAAGTACTTCGATTAGATCGAGGTGATGAATATTTGAGCCAAGAATTTGACAATCATCTCAAAACTAACAAATCGTTTCAAAGTTGACTCCACCCAGAACACCACATTGTATGGTGTTTCTGAAAGGAGGAATTGAATCTTGTAGGACATGGTTCGTTCGATGATGTGTCAATTAGACTTTCCTATTTCCTATTTCCTTTTGAGGATATGCATTAGAAATAATGCGGTTACCTTTGAATCGAGTCCCTACTAAATCGGTTCCTAAGGCCCCACATGAGATGTGGCATGGAAGAAAACTTAGTTTGTCTTTCATGAAGATTTGGGGTTGCGAATCTTATGTAAAGAGACTTGTCTCTTATAAGTTAGCACCAAATCTGACAATGTTATTTTCGGATATTGATTTACAATCACAAAGAGAACAAAATGTTTGTTGCTCTACACGATTTGTTTCTTGAGAAATAGTTTCTCAATAAAGAATCTAGTGGGAGTAAAATTAATCTTGAAAGAAGTTCAAGAACCCGAAAATAATATGGAACCAAGAGTAGAGACAGAACCAAGTTCACAAAGGAGTTGTGAAACCGGTTCAAGATGCACAAGTCCATCGTAGATTGGATAGGTTACGATCCGAACTCAAGAAATAGTGATTTCTCGTTGCGGAAAGTGATGAAGTGGAAGTCATTGAGAATGACGATCCTACTTGCTATCAAGAAGCGATGTCCTCTCCTAATTTGGATAAATGGTTAGGAACCATTGAATCCAAATTACAATCCATGTTTAACAATCAAGTTTAATTGGAACTTGATTGGGCTACCTAAAAGTGTAAAAACTAAAGGGTGCAAGTAGGTCTTCAAAGACCCAACATGGATGTGAAGGTGTATACTTTCATGACTAAGGATTGTAGCAAAGGGACTTAGGTTAATTCATAGTATTGACTATGTTGAAACTTTTTCCGCCAGTTACAATGTCGATGTCTGTTAGAATTTCAATTGCCATAATCGCATATTGTGACTATGTGATATGACAAATGGATGTCAAACGACTTTCTTTAAATGGAAAGATTATTAAGGATGTGTAAAGTACACAACCCGAATAGTTTGTCGATCCAAGAAACTCTAATAAAGTATGCATGTTGCAAGGATCCATGAGATGGATTGAAGCAAGCTTCAAGGAATTGGAATCTTTGTTTTGATGAATTGGTCAAAGAGTTTGACTTTATCAAGTACAAAGATGAACCTTGTGTATGTATGAAATTCAGTGGGAGCATGGTATTATTTCTATTGTGTATTACAATAATATCTTACTCATTTGAAAAACAAGTTCCGACACTTAAGACTGTTAAGTCTTGGTCAAGGAAAGGTTTCTCAATGAAAGATATGGGTGAAGCCGCTTACATCCTTGGCATCAAGATCTATAAAGATGGATCTAGAAGGATAAATTGGTTTGAGTCAAAGTGTTCACATTGACAAGATTCTTAGAAGAGTCTAAGAAGAGTAGCTTGTCAATGGATCATGGTACTTCTCTTAGCAATACTCATTGTCTTATGACAACTGATGAGCAAAAGGAAAATGAATGAAGTTCCATATGCTTCGGCATTTGGATCTGTCATGTATACCATGATTTGTACTAGACCCGACGTCTCATATGCTTTGAGCATGATGAGTCGATACCAATCTGATCCTGTGATGAGAACCATTGGATGGCAGTCAAGATGATCCTTAAGTACTTAAGAAGAACTAAGGATACGTTCTTGGGATTTGGAAGATTGGAAATTAATCTTGTTGTAAGGGTTACATAGGTGCTGGCTTCCAAACTAACAAAGTTATTTTAAAATCGCAATTAGGATTTGTGTTTGTGCTTATTAGAGGTGCAGTTTCGATTGGAAGAGTTCCAAGCAGAAATTTTAGCCGATTCTACTACTAAGGCCATACTTTAGCAACATATGATGTAGCTAAGAGAGGCAGTTTGGATCAAAAGTTCATTTAGTATTTTGGAAATACTTCAAGTGTTTTTCCAAGTATCACTAATCGGTGAAACTTTTGTTATGACAATAGTGGTGCCACTTGTGCAAACAATGGAACCAAGGTCACAACAGTGATCCAAACACTTACTTAGACGTTCTTCGAGGAATTCATAAAGAATGAGAAGACGTTAAAATATACAAAGTATCAACCGATGATGACATAAGGGACTCACTTACAAAGACACTCGCATAGGCAGAAGCATGATGGGCATGTTAGATCCATGAGTATTCGATACATAAATGGAGCCTAGTGCAAGTGGGAGACTGTTGGTGTAATGCCCTAGGCTTTAGTTATGTTTAACTGAAAAAACTGTTATGTATCATCTTTATCGTTTATGTTTATTATTTGATTATTATATAGTTTGCATATTTATTGTAATAATCTCCGTCCCTAATTATTAAGAGAATAATTAGTATAATTGTCAATGGATAATCATGTGATGATTATATGCATAAGAGATGCACATTGAAATTATGGGTACTTGTTAGAGAACAAGTGACTGGACATGACCCGCATGAGATTTATGACATGGTCAAGTGTCATAAGTAAATCTCATAAGGTTACTTCATTTAGTCCCTAGACCTGAGATTATCATGACCTTACATATGATGAAATCATGTTTGATTTTAGTCAAACGATATCTTAACACGATATCTATAAAGACTATCATTGGCATGATCGGATTCATGATGGGAAGGATGATAAGTCAAGAAGGAATTTGTCCCTCGGAAGAGAGATGTTATGCTTGGGCCCCTCGATGAGTGATAATGATGAAAGTGTATGGCCGTACCCCAATATGATTGGAATTATCATTATACTCAAGAATCGAGAAAGCATTGAACAATAACAAGTTGACAAGGACCATGACTTGTGTTCAATATAACATCGTGAGACAAAGGGATAAATGGAAGTACACCATTGGAAACGTGAACTCTTACGTTACATTATTTGGGTAGACATAATGGCTTGCTAGAGTCCGCTTATGTCTTATGAGGTTCGATATGATCGAACTCATTGCCAACATAATGTAATCCTATTGGAGTCACACACAACTAGAATGAATTGGTTAAACCGGAGGAAGAATAGTTGAGAGTTTTACGTATACGGCTATATATACCGCGCGACATATTAAGCCAATGGCTTAACATACCGCGACATAATAGACGATGCGCGGTTTGACACTGTCTCTCCTAATACGATTAGGAGAGGTATTCCCTACTATTGTAGTATAAATACAAGGGTTACATCGGACCTAAAAGGTCAAGAAATTTTCAATCAAAATTCACAACAAAATACTCTCATTATTCTTCAAGGTTTTAGATCTAGCAATCATCAAGAAGTTGTTCTTGAATTCATTCAAAGGTGTGGATACCAAAAGAGGGTCTTCGCTCGTTCATCGATCAAGGCCTAGAGTTCAAGCAAGTTGAAGAACGAAGTTTGTGATTCGATATCACATAATCAAAATCGTTCGATAGCTCAAGACCGGAAAGCGTTTCAAGGTTGGTTTAATTCTATCTCATAGGAATTCAAAAAAGGGACGGACTGTTAGTGTTATGCCCTAGGCCTATAGTTATTTATTATTATATGAAAAATTTATTATTTGATTATTTTATGTTTTGCATATTTATCTATAATAATCTCCGTCCCTAATTATTAAGTGAATAATTAGTATAAATGTTAATGGATAATCATATGATGATTATATGCATAGAGATGCACATTAAATTTATGGGTACTTGTTAGAGAACAAGTGACTGGACTTGAACCGTATGAGATTTATGTCATGGTCAAATGTCATAATTAAAATCTCATATGGTCACTTCATTTAGTCCCTAGACCTGAGATTATCATGACCTTACATATGATGAAAGTTATGTTTGATCTTAGTCAAACGATATCTTAACACGATATTTATAAAGGCTATCTTTGACATGATCGGATTCATGATGGGAAGGATGATAAGTCAAGATGGAATTTGTCCCTCGAAAGAGAGATGTTTTGCTTGGGCCCGTCGATGAGTGATAATGATGAAAGTGTATGACCATACCCCAATGTGATTGAATTATCATTATACTCAAGATCGAGAAAGCATTGAACAAGTACAAGTTGACATGGACCATGACTTGTGTTCAATATAACATCGTGAGACAAAGGGAGAAATGAAAGTGCACCATTGAAAACGTGAACTCTTACGTTATATTATTTGGGTAGACATAATGGCTTGCTAGAGTCCGCTTATGTCTTATGAGGGTCGATATGATCGAACTCATTGCCAACATAATATAATTCTATTGGGTCACACACAATTAGAATGAATTGATTAAACCAATGAAAGAATGATTGAGAAGTTCTGATGTGGCACAAGACATCGCGCGACAGAACTTGTCCAAGGGACTCGTCTGGTCGTGCGACATAATGAGCCTAAGGCGGTTTGACAGACAGTTTTCTAATTTGATTAGGAAACAAATACCATACTAGAGTAGTATAAATATAACGTCTGTAAAACCCTAAAGCTATCCGAATTTCTGAAAAAAAAATCACATAGAGTTTCTCAATATTCTTCATAGGTTTAAAAGATCTAGCAATCTTCAAGAAATCGTTCTTGGTTCATTCGAAGGGTGGATACTATTAGAGGGTCTTTGCTCGTACAACGATCAAGGCCTAGAGTTCGAAGTTTGTATTCAAAATCACATCAATTCATTGTTCGATAGCTCAAGAACGGAAAGCGTTCAAGGTTGGTTATTTCTATCTCATAGAAATTCAATTTAATTGTATAGAACGGATCCTAGGCTCTTGGGTTTTGTGTTATTAGATGCTTAATTCCGCTGCGCATGGACCTATAAAACCCAACACAGACTACCCTATATTTATTTTTTATTCTTTAAAAAAAAAATTTTTACTAGAAAATAATATTTTAGCCTTTGTTAATTAGTGATTTTTCTTTTTACAAAAATGTATATAAAATTAGATAGAAAAAAACTAAACAAATGAAAGTATATAGAAGAAAAGTCAAAAGAGGGACAGACTACCCTATATTTATTTTTTATTTATTTTTAATTATTTTTTTGACTAGAAAATAATATTTTAGCCTTTGTTAATTAGTGATTTTTTTTTACAAAAACGTATATAAAATAAGATAGAAAAAAACTAAACAAATGAAAGTATATAGAAGAAAAGTCAAAAGAGGGACGGACTACCCTATATTTAATTTTTATTTTTTTAAATTTTTTATTTACTCGGAAATAATATTTTTGAGTTTGTTAATTAGTGATTTTTTTTTTTAGAAAAAATTATATAAAAAAGATAGGGTTTAGGGTATATGATATGGGTTTTAGGGTTTAGGGTTTAGAGGTTTAGAGTGAGATATATTTATTTTTTATTTTATTTTAATTTTGTATTGACTAGAAAATACTATTTAGACTTTGTTAATTAGTGATTTTTTTAGAAAAAGTTATACAAAAAAAAAAAAAAAAGGGTTTAGGGTATATGATCGGGTTTTAGGGTTTAGGGTTTAGAATTTAGAGTGAGGTTTAGAGGTTTAGAGTGAGATATATTTATTTTTTATTTTCTTTTAATTTTGTTTTAACTAGGAAATACTTCCTCCATCCCAGTTTAGTGTGGATCAAAAATTGTGGCACAAGAATTAAGGAAAAGTAGAAAAGAGAAATAGGTGGAGGAGGTGTTTGTGAGTATGAAAAATTAAATAGGAGAGAGAATGAGTGGAAAGAATAGTAAATTGATTGGTGTTGTGAGTGTAAAAGTAAAGTAGGAGAGAAAATGAGTGGGTGGAATAGTAAAGATTCTTTGCCATTTTTGACAGTCCACACTAATTTGGGACGGACAAAAGGAAAATAAGTCCACAATAAACGGGGACGGAGGGAGTACTATTTTATACTTTGATAAGTAGTGATATTTTTTAGAAAAAATTATATAAAAAAAGTTAGGGTTTAGGGTAAATGATATAGGGTTTAGAATTTAGAGTGAGGTTTTAGACTTTAGAGTGAGCTATATTTTTTTTATTTTTTTTAAAGTTTTTATTGACTAGAATATAATATTTTAGACTTTGTTAATTAGTGATTTTTTTTTAGAAAAAGTTATATAAAAAAGATAGAAAAAAACTAAACAACTGAAAGAATATAAAAGAAAAGTCAAAAGAGGGACGGACTACCCTATATTTATTTTTTTATTTTTTTAAAATTTTTTTATTGACTAGAAAATAATATTTTAGCCTTTGTTAATTAGTTATTTTTTTTTACAAAAATGTATATAAAAAACTAAACAAATGAAAGTATATAGAAGAAAAGTCAAAAGAGGGACGGACTACCCTATATTTATTTTTTATTGACTAGAAAATTATATTTTAGACTTTTTTAATTAGTGATTTTTTAGAAAAAGTTATATAAAAAAGATAGAAAAAAACTAAACAAATGAAAGTATCTAGAAGAAAAGTCAAAAGAGGTGCGGACTACCCTATATTTATTTTTTATTTTTTAAAATTTTTTTATTGACTAGAAAATAATATTTTAGCCTTTGTTAATTAGTGATTTTTTTAACAAAAATGTATATAAAAAAAGATAGAAAAAAAATAAACAAATGAAAGTATATAGAAGAAAAGTCAAAAGAGGGACGGACTACCCTATATTTATTTTTTATTTTCTTTTAATTTTTTATTGACTAGAAAATAATATTTTAGACTTTGTTAATTAGTGATTTTTTTTAGAAAAAAGTTATATAAAAAAAGATAGAATAAAACTAAACAAATGAAAGTATATAGAAGAAAAGTGAAAAGAGGGATGGACTACCCTATATTTATTTATTTATTTTTTAATTATTTTATTGACTAGGAAATAATATTTTAGACTTTCTTAATTAGTGATTTTTTTTTTAGAAAAAGATATATAAAAAAAGATAGGGTTTAGGATATATGATATGAGTTTTAGGGTAAATGATATACTTTTTTTTTAATTCTTTTTTGGATTAAGAAAATTATTTGAGATGTTGGTCAGTCATGAATCTTTTTATACAAAGTTATACAAAAAAAAGTTTTTTTTTAAAGAAATGAAAATATACAATTCATAAACCTAAAATTGAGAAAATAAAAATAAATCTATTTTAGCTACAGATGTTGAATTTGTCTCTAAATTAGAGACAAATTTTGAACACGTCTCTAATTTAGAGACAAATACTAAATTTGTCTCTAAATTTTAGATACAGATTTTGTATCCGTCACTAAATTAGAGACGGATTAAAAAACGTGTCTCTAAATTAGAGACAAATTAAAATCTGTCTCTGATTTAGAGACAAAATCAACATCTGTTTCCAAAATTTAGAGACAGATTCAGAATTTACCTCTAAATTAGAGACGGATTTTGAAGCCGTTTCTAAATTAGAGACGAATTTTGTATCTGTCTCTAATTTAGAGACGGATACAAAATCTTTCTCTAAATCAGAGACAGATGTTGAATCTATCTCTAATTTAGAGGCGAATTAAAATCTGTATCTGATTTAGAGACAGATTCAACATCTGTCCCCAGAGTTTAGAGACATATTTTGTATCCGTCTTTAATTTAGAGACGGATTCTGAATTCGTCTCTAAATTGGAGACGGATTCTGAATCCGTCTCTAAATTGAAGACGGATTTTGAATCTGTCTCTAAATTAGAGACGGATTTTGAATCTGTTTCTAAATTTTGGGTCTGTCTCTAATCTGTCGCCAAATTAGCTACAGACTCCGTCCGTCTCTAATTTTCCGTCTATTTTCGATTTTCCTTGTAGTGTATTTGGATCATTTCCTGAACTCAACATGTCAACCAACCCGAAGGTTTCCGCCGCCGGCAAGAGCGTCGCCGTTACTCCATCGTCTGGGGACAAGACAACCCCATTGCCGCCACCTCCTCAGTCGAAGCCTCAGATGATGCAACCTTCGCCATCAACCCAAAAGGCAGGATCTTCTACTGTAGATGCTGACATCCGAATTAGTGCCTTGACTATGTTGAATCAGAGGCTGGATAACCATGACAGTAACTCAAAGTTGTCGGCCAATGCTATGATCAAGATGCAGCAGGACCAGAAGCTCATTGTATCCCAGCTCAGTAACATCTCGCCATTGGGACTGCGAAGGAGTAGTGTTTTTAAAAGAGTAAATATTTTTGTGTGCATTTTCTGATAGAATAAGAAATATTTTGTTATATTTCTTATTCTATCAGCGCCATTCAGGCTAATAAGGAAAGTTATCAATAACTAAAACAATTGCTACAGTAATTGAAATAATTCCACTAGTTGACAGTTAAGGAATGAAAAACATGTGCAAGGTTATAGTATAAAGCTGTGAATAACATGAATTTGTAAAACTTAACCAAAATGCCCAAAGAGAATGTCAAAATGCTCCTTAATCTAAATACAACACAAATTATTGTACTAAATTAGGGTTTGTGAAACTTCAATTGATAACTTACAAGCTAATTAGAAGAGGAAAAAACAAAAATAATTTTGGAGTGGATTGGGGTAGGATGGTGGTCGAGACAAAATCAACACTACATAATGAAGTTAAAAACATGAATTAAACTTACATTAACGAAATCTGGTGATGAGAGCTTGAATTTGATGATCCTCCTTCTCTCTTTCTTCTCTTCCACTGGCGGCTGATAGTTAGGTTTTGTTTTTTTTTCTTCAGTCGAACAGACTGTAAGTTGGAAAGGGGATGTTAGGTTTTTTGAAACTCGCTACACCGTGTAGTGAGTTTGACTATTACATGTCCAAATCACATGAAAATCGCTACACCGTGTAGCGAGTTTGACCGGTCACAGTCAAACTCGCTTCACGGTGTAGCGAGTTTAAAAAAGTGGGACATTTAGGGAAATAGTTTGAACAGTTAGTTACTTTGGAAAATAAAATTTTAAAATAAATTATTTGAGAAAAAAATCTCGCAAGAAGCCCGTCATATTGCTATTTATTATTATTATTATTATTATTATTATTATTATTATTATTATTATTATTATTATTATTATTATTATTATTATTATTGTCCCTAAGAGGAGTAATTTTATTAGACATGACAATTTTTTAAGAGGATGATGCATTATTTTATTTTATAATTTATATTTTAAAATATAATTTTTTTGGATAAGTCAAAAAAATATTATTAAAAATACTCTTTTCATCGCAAAATAAATGTCTAATTTAAAGTTAGAGAAAATATTAAGAAAATTGGGATTTAATCATTGTTATATGGGATAAATATATTTTGCCATTTCAATCCACTAATTTTGGGCTATTATATTTTTATGATTCATCTTTAAATTGGACAAATAGATATATCATTTCGATGTTTTCACATAGTAGAACATGAACTCGAACTCAGAATAATTATTGACAAACAATAAACGATGCATTTAAAAAAATATATACACAATTTATTTCACACACAACATATTTTTCCATCAGCTAAGACCCCTAAATGACCACTCGGCGATAAAGAAAGTGAGATGCAGAGACGTTATGGTCCAACTTTGAACAAAAAGTCTGCATGTCCGTGGAGGAAGAGACGAAGCATGTTCGTCGATGAGGTATATATGAAGAGTTTGAAAATTAGTAACGATAGCTAACACAGGCAGAAACACTCAAATACAGTTGGGTTTTAGTAATTGAATAATTGCTCCAATAAATAAATCCACTAGATTTTGGACTTGGTCCCTAAAGGAAGTCAAATCACTCTGAGCTCCCGCGAGAGTCACTCGCTCTTTTAAGCCCATTTTAAGTCCAAAAGTGAGGGTCCATCATGTTAATCAAGAAATAACCTGAAATTGGATTAAGAATCGATAACTTATACTTCTATTGTCTCAATTATTATTTTATCATAATGATCAACTTCCTTCCAGTTTCATTTCTTATAGCCAGGAAGCTGGCCACTCAAAATCCCTTTCGAGAAACAATCCTTGAGAGCTGCTCCTCTGGAAGAGAATGACAAAATGTATCTTTTTCAAAAGCATAAGGCTCCAATAATGCAATTCCGGGAGGAGTCAGTACACAGTGACGATAGTGTAAGTACGCCAATCCAATTCGCAACCCTTTAAGATGCATTTTAATATAATAAAATTGCATTAAGGGGCGTTTTGATAAATTTCCGGCCTATCCCGAGACTTTCGAAAATATTTCATACGTTTCCCGCGAAGGAAGTACCTTTTGGTACCTTACTCATGCCAAAGGACCTCTTGGGAATAAAACCTTTTGGACTTTTTGGGCATTTTCCCTGAAGGTTCCAGAATCTGGTTTTAGCGTCAAAAGCAGTTGAGCCACCTTGTGTCACGCGACAACTCGAGGCCTAGAAAGTGGCTACGTGAGGTCGTGCGACACCTTGAGGCCACTAACTGCAGCCTATAAATAAGACCCTCCCCCTCTCAGAAATGGATCCCAACTTCAGCCTACTATTACTCTGCAGGAATTGCGTCGTAACAAAGCCCTCCAAACACAATTCTCTCTCTCTCCTACTCTCAATCTACCCCAATTCCCTCCAATTCAAACCCATTTCCTAGACCAAATCACTTGGATCCTTTGCATCAATCCTATCAAGTTCCTGAGACCAGAAGTAGCCAATTGAAGAGTTCTGTATCTAACTTGATACAGAATTCGTGGAAGCAACAAGGGTAACGAATCTCAAATTCCCTCTTCTCTCTCCCTTCTACCCAATTCTTCATAATTCTACTGTTTACTTCTGTTAGGATTCAGTAATCAGACTCTATCCGTCTATATTACTGAATCCCAATCGCAATCTCTCTGTTTAAGTTGTTGAATCTGTGTAATTGAGCTGTCATTGTTGAATACTTGCTTGGATTTGGTGTTTAAACCCCAAGGGGGTGTGGATCTACCCATATCCACACTCCCGGGGTCGATTTGTTGTTATTTCTGTATTTCGTATCTAATCTGTCCAATTAATTAGATCTGCGTTAGCTGTTGTTGATTCTGGTGTTCATTGTGTAAGTTTATGCAGATGGCCTCTATGTGTCACGCGACACATTGTTCGTAGGTGATCCTGTGTCACGCAACACATCTGGTCACCTGTGTCATGTGTCATGCGACACATCGTGCCTGTCTGCAGAAACCTTTTTCCCTTGTAATCTGTTCTAGATTGTTGTAGCAGGGATGTGGCCTCCCTAAATAATCGGCTCACAAGTTGTAAGTCTCGATTCATATCAATAAAATGTATGTTTACCACACTTATTCATTGTCAACATTTGCACACACTTTTGGATTTGCTTGGATGTTTAATTGAAAGACTCGTCTACGGACGAGGCGTGTTGGGTGAACTCTCGGTTCTTCCCAACACGTAACCTGACCCCCAAACCCGTTCTCTTTTCATAGGTTTTTCAAAGTGCACCTCTTAAGCATGGCGTGGCGACTCTCTTTTTTTACTCTTTCACCGTGAAACCCAAAAATTTCGCGAGGGGCGAGCGCACATTCAGTGGCGACTCGGCTAGGGATATTGCACTTTGAAAACCTGTTTTTCAAATGTTAAGTGGGTCAAGCTTTCATTAAATTAAATATCCAATACATCCGTCTTTGTGTGTATATTTGATAATCATTTGTGATTCATGCATTTTGTTGATAGGAATTGAGACTTGTGATCCTTGTGTGCCTTGTGGTCATTTTGGTGTGCTATTATATGTTCTTGCTTTGTCCCTTGCCATGTAGAGGCAGGGGCTGATTTAATGCTTGCAGGGGTTCTGGTTTAGTGACCACCCAGGTCGTGCGACATCTCCGTCCCTTGATGTCCTGTGTCACGCGACAAGGAGTGGCCACTGAACAGATATCTAGAAGGCTGGTTTGAGGGCAGTCCCTTGAACCGAATTTGGCTCAGTTGATTGTTGTACCCTGTATTTCCAGTGAGGGTATGTATGTTTCTCTCTTCTTTTAAAAATAAATAAATAAAATAAATAATAAAATTTTGTTTTCATAAATAAAAGAATTAGTCATCCGCACACTACATCACTTAGATCTAGAACCCTCGGGTGCGATTGACGGCATCGCGGACGGTGATGTATGTCGCCTACGCTTGAGCGTCTGAAATCAAACCTAACCCCCTAGTGCGTTATAGGTGGCACCACACTAAAACCTTACCCACGGTTGGTTTTGATACAACATTTTCATCACACCAAAACGAATTGTTTTCGAAACATATCGTAGGTCCTTATACCTTTCCCAAAACCTCGCATCTTGTGGGCATGTTGCCAAATGCAACATGATTTCACGTGGGGACATGTCACTCCCGTGGCATGTTCTAAACGAGAGATCATGTCGCATTGTCAACGTGCATCGACGAGAGGTCATGCCGGATTTTCCTTCGAAATTCTTCGAAAAGACCCGTTATGCTGCCCAAATTTCCCCAGAAATTTGGACAACCTCTCCGTTCCATATGATGTTAGGATTTGGTTAGGTATCATTACCTATTATATATTTCAAAGCAAGGCATTTAGTGTAATTTGAACGTTGCGTCCCTAGGTTTCCCCGAGGTATAGTTAGTATGAATAAAGGCTTCTCCTTTCCCAACCGTATTTAGGATTTAAGACACTAATTTATACTTGAAGATGAATAAGATTGTTTGTGCGAGTCTGTCCCGTTCCTTTCCCTCTCCCGTTCCTCGAAATTTCCCTTCAATACCTTATAATCTACCCTTCTGTAGTAGTGACAAGTTTGGGTGCATGCTCTGTTACGAGGGGTGATCAGTCAGTCCACATCTCCAAAATATCTGCAAATTCCTCCGAAGTTCCCGTATATTCTACTGTTCAAGATGTCTGGTGCAAGAGATATGCCATCCGCTTAGTCTGGAATTCCTCTCACTTCAGGCCATTTGGACATGAATGATCTGTCAGTAGCAGAGTTTCGAGCTGCTCTCGAAGCCGCTATGGTTCGTGAATGTAAGGCTCAATTGCTGGCCCAAGTTGCCAAAGCCAGAGAGGAAGAAACGCACGCTAGATTTGTTGAAGCGATGCGCGTCCGAGGGGTTACGATAATTCGCCATGAGGATGGGTCATACGAAGAAATCATCAATGCTAGCAGTGTTGATCATGGGAGTGGAAATGTAATGAAAGGGGTGAATAAAGATGGACAAGATGATATTCTTTCCCCGGCACCTCATGTGGTCCAAACTCAGGTTAAAGATGGACAACCGATCCTTGAGACTTTCAGTTTTCTTAATCAGCTGGATTTGAAGAGTCAGTATCAGCCAGACTTCCAAGGATCATGTCACTATTTTACTCAAAAGGGATCACTGCTATTCCACCCTGACCAAGCTCCTTTCCAAGGAAATGTTTCTCAATCACCGATGGGTTCGTACGGCTTCAACTCATCATCTTCTCAAGATCAGCATCCAGGGCCAACCTCTTACGTGACTGTGAATGCAAGCAGTTGAGGGTGATTATCCAAGAACTTATGTCCCTCCTCATAACAACTCGAAGCTGGATCCAAACAAATATTGTCACTATCACCAGTATCAGGGCCATAAAACTGGTGAATGCAAGCAGTTGAGGGTGATTATCCAAGAACTTATTGACGAAGGGAAGCTCTAGATGGGTTCTCGTGAGGAAAATGGCACCCATGATAGTAGTCGGTATCCACCACGCAAACCAAGAGAATTTGATGACTTGAGAATGACCACCGAGGAAGCCTTCAATGGTTTGATGCGAAGGGGAATGATAAAACCGCTTGATAATTATCAGCCCAACAAACCCAATTTGAATTTGGATCGTAGCAAATATTGTTATTATCATCAGTACCCCGGACACACAACCAACAATTGTTCCGTTCTAAAAACGCATATTCAGAAGTTGGTTGATGAAGGTAGAATTGAGAAAGCTCCTCCCAAGGTGATCGATAATCCTCTCCCGCAGTTCCAAGGATTCCCTATGTGAAGCAGTCAGTCAAGCAGGCATCGTAGGATCCTAGATTGTTTTATTGTTGCTAGCAATTGATCTTTCATGTGTTACATCCCTGCTATGAGTCTGTTTATTTCAATAATAAAATATTTGTTTCTATTCATGCTAGACTCGAGACATTACTTGCACACTCGCGCTACATTTAAATTGAAATGGTCTTATCCTACATGATCACTTATGCTGCTCACCGACTAATGCTTTGAAATGACTAATGTTTAAACCAATCGGAATGAGAAAATCGATTGATATCCTTCTCAAATTGGAGCTTTCCAACTCCCCACCTCGATTCCCGTATGCTCACATATTTTCCATTGTCTTCGCCATCTCGTTGCTCGATGAATTTGCACGGATCTTTTTCAAAGTAAGCTTAAGCAAAGCAATGAAGACGGGATCTCGTTCGGATCATCCGGTAGGGACTGCGGTTGAAACCTTTCACCTTAGGAAAATCATTACCTTATCCTCACTAAATAATACCCCTTCATTTCAAGATCGGCACGTTTTGAAACCCGTCTAGCCATCTCCAGAAAAAAGGGACTATCCTTGAGGCTCCCGTGATTCAAAGAAAGATCGACCGTCTCCAAGCTCAAGAGCGACGGAAAGCATTGATCCATTCTGGGGACTAGCTGAAATTCTCCTCTCAAAAAAAAAACAAAATTGAAAAAAAAAGAGAGAGAGACAAAAATACAAAAAAAAAAAAAGAGAATAAAGAAAAGAAGAAGAAAAAGAAAGAGAGCATAGTCCCCATCGATCCTTTCAAAAGCAAAGTCAAAGGATCCGGTCGTCACTCAAGAGGAGCCTTAGAGTGAATAAAGAGACAGTATGGATGTCCCCTCACCATTACCTCTAACCAGTCCCAAGCCGTCCTCCCAATTTTAGAAGACATTCCCATTACCATTACCCTTACCTTTGCCCTTAACCAAAGTCAAGATTGACCTCTCATTCTTAGAGGCAACAAAGATGTAACCACAGATTTCCCTCGCCATAGAAATCCCAAACACATACCCAAGAGCCAACCTCTCATCTTTAGAGGTCTAGTCAGCAAAAGGCCTAGCCTGTAACGATGTTGCCAAATTTCCGAAGATTTTTCCATTTTTTGTTTGAAAAAAATCAACGAAACGGAGTCGCCACGCCATTTTTATTTGAAGGGCCAAAACTTTGAAAAAAGCCCGAGATCAGAGATTTAGGTTCGGAGGTCATGTTACGCGTCGGGAAGGACGTTAGTGTGCACCCGACGCGCCTCGTAAAACGAGTCTTCCAAACATTTGAAATCCTTTTGTTGTGTGTGTGTGTGTGTGTGTGTGTTTTGGCCAAAATAAGTGGAAACTCAGAAAAGTAAAAATTGGGATATCTTTTTAAGACTTTAAACTGATCCCATGATTTTTTGGAAGATTTTTGGATTGAGATTTGGTACTCAAAAGACCTTTTGGATTTGAAAAGCAATTCTGCCAGAATGAAAGAAGGCAGTTGACCCTTGACTTTGAAATGGACTTAAAGGCTTCAAAACCTCAGAATCTGGGGAAAGTCCGAGAATGAAAGTTGCTTAAAACACCCTAAATAGGGTTTCTACAAAGAAACTTTCCATTTTGGAAGTAATTTGAGGGGTCAAAACCTTCTGGAAATCTCAGATGTGAAATCTGGATTTCCAGAAGCTGATGAACTGGCCTCTAAAAGAAAAATTGAAAAAAGGAGTTTTACTTACTCAAAAAATAAAATAAAAATATGTCTGGAAATATCTGGATGTTGGCTACAAAAAGTGTTTTGTAGTCAACACCCAATTCCAAGTTTTACTGGGTCCAAAAAATAAGAAAATGGACTGAGGTCTCAGAACAATGCTACTGGACAGCAAGATGTTCTTGAGGGAAAATGTGATTTTTGGGGGATTTGCATCTATGTTCACCCCATTTTCATCCCTAGACTTGATACCACTACTTTTTATTTGAGTGGTTATCATATTCAAGTCATCCTTGGGGAATTTATGGGGTTTAAACATGTCCTTTGCAAAGGGAAAGGGGATATTTTGTAGAAATGAAATTAAAGAGAAAAAATCAATTTAGAGATTTAAAATATAGACCATTTGAGATGGTCATTCATGAAGATGAACTTCAAGATGACCATCTTGGGTCAAAACTCAAGTTAAACTAAACATCAAGTAGATCCAAGTAAGAAGAACAAGATGAACAAGAAGTCAAAAGTGAATTTTAGGGTTTTGAGAAGGAGGGCTTTACCAATGGTGACACCCTATCTTCCTAGGCTTGGAATTTGACTTGAGGAGTATCAAGATTTGGTGTTTGGCTTGAGGAGTATCAAGGTTTGATGTTTGGATTTGTGTTTGGAGTGAGATTGGGAAAGATTCAAGAGAAAATGGTGGCAATCAAGGGATTCCCACTGTTTTCTCTCTATATTTCGCCAGAACTTCGTTGCTATGATCAAATTGTGTTGTGTAAGGCGAGAGAGGAGGGTTCAATTTATAGCCCTCTGAAATCCTCAATCATGTCCGCGCGGAGGTATCGTCGGCGTGCACTGTTCATTAATTACGGCTCCGTGCTTTGGACAGAAGAAAAATCTTTTCAAAATTCAAATTAATCAGCCAGTTTTTGTTCCAGCAGTTTCTATCTTTGGTTTTTTGGCTTTTTTGAGATTCTTTTCTAGGCTTAACCTTAAGTGGCAATGCCCACTTTACCCTCACTTTGTTAGAAAGGTTAGGATTGTTAGGAATTGTTAGAATGTTATAACTTTCGTTAATTTTCTAACGAAAATTCTAACAAGCTCAAATTGGAGCACTTACAGTAGCCCCTCGGCGACGGCGCTTTCGAAGGAAGCGGGGTCGTCGATAAGAGTAAGGCTCCATATTTGGCAGGATGATCGAGTGGCTGAACCTAGCGGTAGGCTACCTACGTATCCCGAATGGGAATCAAGCCAGTCGTAGTTCGGGTCTTTGACCCTGGAGATGATGGCATTTTAGGTGCCTCGAACCTGATGAGCGAGTTCGCGATCGGTTCTTGGAGAGAAACTTCTGCTGGGATAAGAGATGACCATTTTCGGTCTGATGGTTATCCGCTCGGCTGGGGATAGGAATGACCATTTTCGGTCTCTGCTGGGGATGATTGCGATTTATCGCTTTCTAATGATAGCGTCTTAGGTGCCTCGGACCTTGAAGATGGCTTTTTAGGTGCCTCGGACCTTGATGATGATGGCTTTTTAAGCGCCTCGGACCTTAATTTGAAATGGCCTTTCGGTGGACTTTGTCTACTGCCGAAGGAGAGGGTGACCGTTTTGGTCGAGGGGCTGGACCTAATGATAGGCTACCTACGTATCCCTAGTGGGAATCAAGCCCTTTCGTAGTTCGAGAACTACTCGAGATTCCGTTGGCTTTTGGGATTCCGTTAACTTATTGGGGATTTCGTTAGCCTTTCTTTGAGGGAAAATCGTGACGTATTCGTCGGAGAATTGGTCTTACGTTTTTGCCGCTGGATGATTTTGATGAAAGATACGGGATCTCGTTATCTTTCTCGGGACACTCGGTCTTACGTTTTACTGCCGGGGGTAATTTTTTTGATGAAAGATACGGGATCCGTTATCTTTCTCGGGGCACTCGGTCTTACGTTTTACTGCCGGGATAATTTTGATGAAAGATACGGATCCGTTATCTTTCCTCGGGCACTCGGTCTTACGTTTTGACCGCCGGGAAGATTTTGATGAAAGATACGGGATCCGTTATCTTTCTCGGGGCACTCGGTCTTACGCTTGCCGGGTAATTTTTGATGAAAGATACGGGATCCGTTATCTTTCTCGGGGCACTCGGTCTTACGTTTACCGCCGGGGGAAGATTTTGATGAAAGATACGGATCCGTTATCTTTCTCGGGGCACTCTGGCCTTACGTTTGACCGCCGGGGTAATTTTTTTGATGAAAGATACGGGATCCGTTATCTTCTGCACCTCGGTCTACGTTTACCTCGCCGGGGATAATTTTGATGAAAGATACGGGATCTCGTTATCTTTCTCAGGCACTCGGTCTTACGTTTAACCGCCGGAATTTCTTTTGAGAGGGTATGAACCTAAATGGGAACTTAGTTCAGAGTATGAACCTAAGTTGAGGTTCGGTTCAGAGTATGAACCTAATGGAGACTTAGTTCAGAGTATGAACCTAAGTTGAGATTTGGTTCAGAGTATGAACCTAAATGGGAACTTAGTTCAGAGTATGAACCTAAGTTGAGGTCTTGTTCAGAGTATGAACCTAAATGGAGACTTAGTTCAGAGTATGAACCTAAGTTGAGATTTGGTTCAGGAGTATGAACCTAAATGGGAACTTAGTTCGGGAGTATGAACCTAAGTTGAGATTTGGTTCAGGAGTATGAACCTAAATGGAAACTTAGTTCAGGAGTATGAACCTAAGTTGAGGTCTTGTTTAGGAGTATGAACCTAAATGGAGATTTAGTTCAGGAGTATGAACCTAAGTTGAGATTTGGTTAAGGAGTATGAACCTAAATGGGAACTTAGTTCAGGAGTATGAACCTAAGTTGAGATTTGGTTCGGTGAGTATGAACCTAAATGGAAACTTAGTTCGGGAGTATGAACCTAAGTTGAGGTTCGGTTCGGGAGTATGAACCTAAATGGAGACTTAGTTCGGGAGTATGAACCTAAGTTGAGATTTGGTTCGAGAGTATGAACCTAAATGGGAACTTAGTTCAGTAGTATGAACCTAAGTTGAGGTCTTGTTCAGGAGTATGAACCTAAATGGAGACTTAGTTCGGGTATGATCCTAAGTCGGGATTTGGTTCGGGAGTATGAACCTAAATGGGAACTTAGTTCGGGAGTATGAACCTAAGTTGAGGTCTCGGTACTGATGGAGGCTATTTGAAGGTGTTCTTCTTTGGCCGGGAAGACTCGGGCTACGAGAACCATCGGGAAGAAAGGTGATCAATGTCGGCCAAGTGGATGGACCAAGGATTGATCAGATCTCGGGGTCACCCGAGGATTGACTATTTTAGGGAAGTCAGTCCTAGAGATTGATCAGATTTGGGAGTCACCCGAGGGATTGACTATTTTAGGGAAGTCGCCCTATGATCTGACTATTTTTGGGAAGTCGCCCCGTGGTTTGACTATTTTTGGGAAGTCGCCCTATGGTTTGACTATTTTTGGGAAGTCACCCTATGATATGACTATTTTTGGGAAGTCGCCCTATGGTTTGACTGTTTTGGGGAAGTCACCCTATGATCTCCGACTATTTTTGGGGAAGTCGCCTATGATCCGACTATTTTTGGGAAGTCGCCCGGTTTGACTATTTTTGGGAAGTCGCCCTATGGTTTGACTGTTTTGGGAAGTCGCCCTATGATCCGACTATTTTTGGGAAGTCGCCCTATGGTTTGACTATTTTTGGGAAGTCACCCTATGATCTCCGACTATTTTTGGGAAGTCACCACATGACCTCGACTATTTTGGGGAAGTCGCCCTACATGGTTTGACTTTTGGGAAAGTCACTCCTAAGGTTTGACTTGTTTTGGGGAAGTCGCCCTATGATCCGATGATAATGTTCTTTTAGAAAAGTAGTTGACTAAGATATGCTTTCATACATGTGTTGTGCTTACCCGTAGCTGCCGGAAGGGCGAGGCTACGGGTGATGTTGATGAAGAGTTGTTAAGTCTTTGTTCGTGGGACGGTTTTTACACGACGATTTGCCGTCTTTGGAAGCATTTTGACCTGAAGGAGGAGTTTGGTTGAGTCTGCATCTTCTTTGGTGATCGTCAACCTTGTAGAGGTGGTTGAGCTTGTATTCACATTGGGACTTCTTGCTTTTGAGAACTTGGTGTCTCGACCGCATTGTATTGGAGAGCTTGGCGTCTCGACCTTCTTGCCTTGGAGAACTTGGCGTCTACGACCGATTTGTATTTGAGAATTTGGCGTCCCCGACCGATTTGTATTGGAGAACTTGGCGTCTCGACCGATTTGTATGTGAGAACTTGGCGTCTCTCGACCGGCGGCATTTAATTTGCATTTGAGAACTCGCGTCCCCGACCGAAGTGTATTTGAGAACTTGGCGTCTCGACCGAATTGTATTTGAGAACTTGGCGTCTCGACCAACCGGCATTTGATTTGCATTTGAGAACTTGGCGTCCCCGACCGATTTGCATTTTGAGAACTTGGCATCCCCGACCAGACTTGTATTCGAGAACTTGGCATCTCGACCGAACCGTAGACACCGGAGGTGGTCTTCATTGGGGGCCGTTTTCATCCATTTGTGGACATTGGAGGTCGTCTTTAGCAAGTTGCGTACGCCGGAGCTTGTCTTTGCCAAACCGTATATGTTGGAGGCGTCTTCATTCATTGGAGGTCGTCTTTGGTGAAGATCATCCTTGCCGAAAAAAGGAGATTTGATTTCACGTTTGAATTCGCATTCGTTAGTGAAGAGGAAAATGCATATATGGCATTCATGATGACGGATGCATGCATGGAACCAAAAATGATTATGGGATGATGCATTTACTTGCTTTCGAAGATGCACTTAGCCTAAGCTTACGGCGGGGAAAATTATGATTTATGATCTTCGATGATTTAGGATTATTCCTATTGACTCAAGTTTTGTGCATGCTACATGAGCCCTTGGGAGATTTTTAGTGGGGATGCATGGGTATGGAAGCGCTTGGAGCAGATTTTGATCAAGTGGGGGATGAGAACCCTTGATCGCGATTTAAACGACGGTTGTTGGTGAGGTTTTGTCGGCAATATCACATGGACCTCAATCTTGATGAGATTGGATTCGGATCCGGGTCTTGATTGAAACTTTCCCTCTCATTCTTGGTCATTTGAAGGCGATCTTGTGACAGACTTTAGGGCCAACGTTGATACGAGTGAAGCTTCTTTCATTTGGATGAGTGTGACCTTGGCCAGAAACCTTGTCCGGAGGATGATTTGATGGAATTGCTAATGCGGGAGAAACCACGATCTTGAATTCCGATGCTACGGGAAGCTCGCCGTGTACCAAGTTACGAAGGCGAAATTCTTTCTTGCGACTTGATAAAATTCGGGTCCAAAAGACCATCTTGACAAAGCCCCGGATCCCGAGTAGGCAAAGTCCAGATTTTGAAGAAGCGATTTGGCGAGTCTATCTCGTGGTGAAGAACCCAACGTGGACCCAAAGATGACTATATAAGCCCGGCTTGAAGAGGCGCTACAGGGAGAACACAGGAGAACCGCTTAGCAAGCCCCGGCATGAAGAAATTCGAGTAGTCTTACGAGAGGGGAACCCGTCTTTTCGAGACCTTAGTCAACACGATTCTTGGACAAGACTCGAAATGTTTACGTGCGGGGGCATATCTTTTTGAAAGATATGGTAATGTCTCCCGAATTTGTGTATGACACTCTCGCTTTTGGTTTGACTCTTTTGAGAGAGTATAAGCATCACAAGGTGTGGAAAAGTGTATGGAAGCCCTGTGAGACGGAAAGACAGTGTTTGGCTCTATTTCCTATGATGGAGAGAGAGAAGACTTGTCGAGACACTTGAAAACTTGTCTTATTCATGATGATCACAAAATTTTGCTTAAAACCCTTTTTGTTAATGTTCGGGTTATTCAATCCCTAAATCGATATGAACAAATATTTTGATTAATCACAAGGAGAAAACCAGCGATATCGAAAATCAAGCTTGGAAGGGCGGAAAGTGTATAGGGACGATCCTTGATGAGACCGGATTTTTTTTTTTTTTTTTTTTTGAGATTTGTTTGTGATTTCGACCGGACCATTTCTCGGTTGCCTACGTTCCCTCCATTATGAAGAGCTCGGGTCGCCGTAGTTCGGGCCTATCCCGAATGAAAAGAGAATGAATGTTGAAATTCGAGGGTCCGAGGACCTTTGGGGATTTTGAGGGATTTGGAGGATTGAATAACATATCCCCTTAGAGTGTCCATGAAAGACACGGATGCGAAGCTTGATGGGACATCCACGGCAAGTGTTTGTGAGGAGAAATGAAATATGCTCACATGAAGGGAAGGGTTGAATTTGCACAATCTTTGATTGGTAATTTTGAACCAAAATGGATTAGATTCCAATTTAAGCAAGCAATGAAGCATTAATTTGATCCGACATCGAGGATATTAGAATGAAGCTGCTATCCGGTAGGGACCGTAGTTGGGTTTCCGGGCTTCGATCGGCTATCGGGTGATTTGGGAGATTATGACCTCTTGAGATGAGAGGTCGGCTAGGCCTTTCTTGGCGAACCTCTAAAGATGAGAGGTTGGCTCGCGGGGACGTGTTTGGGAAATCTATGGCGAGGAAGATTGATTGCCTCCAAGAATGAGAGGTCGAGATTTTGACTTGGCCAAGGGCAAGGGTAATGGTGATGGGAGTATCCTCTAAAATTGAGAGGATGGCTTGGGATTGGTTTAAGGTAATGATAAGAGGAAGTCCGAGCTACGACAACTTTTTGCGATCTTGCGAGAATTCGGGCTCCTTTTTGATCATTGGAGAGCTTCTTGAGATGTCGGGGACTTTTGAGTTCTTCTTCTTTTTTTTTTTTTTTTGGAAGGCTTCTGAGGAGCTTGGAATTATATCCGAGATTGTGAGGATTTTAAAATCCTTCTTTTTTTTTTTTTTTTTTTTTTTTTTTTTTTTTTTTTTTTGTTTTTTGTTTTTTTTTTTTTTTTTTGACTTGGAAAGCTACGAGGAGTTGAGGATTATCTTTGTCCTTCCTTCATGGCTTGAGATAATTTGCGCATCGCCGATTCCTCGAAGCTAACTTCTCGGGCTCGCTTGGACTTTCTCTCGGTATGGAGCAAAAATGATGGCTAAACGGGTTTCAAAACACGCCGATCTTGAAATGAGAGGGTAGTGTTTAGTAAGGGTGAGGTAATGGCTTTCCTATGGGTGAAAGGTTTCAACCGCAATCCCTCTTGGATGACCTAAACGAGATTAAGTCTTCATTGCTTCGCTTAAGCTTTATATGAGAAAAGATCCATGCAAATTCATCGAGCAACGAGATGATGATGATGAAAGGGATGTGAGCATATGAGATGCAAGATGGGGAGTTGGTAAGCCCCGATTTGGGAAGGATATCAATTGATTTTCTCACTCCGATTAGTTTAAATATTAATCATTTTCGAAGAATTAGTGGTTGAGCGGCACAAGTGATCATTTTGGATAAAACCATTTCAATTAAGTGTAACGTGGGTGCGCAAGTGATGTCTCGAGTCTAGCAAGAAAAGAAAAAGACTTATATTAAAAATTAGACACTTAACCACTATGTCCAAAATGGACTACAACGACAAATGTCCAGAAGGACTTAGGTGAAAGAAAAGTACTAGAACCTACGAAGGTTGACTCAAAAGACTATTTTAGATAGGTAGCCCCCAGTCTAGCCGCTCTTTCTTTGTTGAACCATGCATCTATTCTTCGACGCCAGTTTGGAGGCAGGAGCTATTGCGAGACCTTTCCATCGTGATTTCCTTGGCAACTTTTTGCTCAATCCAACCATCTTCATTGCACTGCGATGACCGGTTCATTGACCTTGCAAAGGGACGAGTCAAACTCCATTGTGCCCACAAGGCTTGAACCACCAAACTTCGATCATGTTGACACTCATGTTGTTAGGGAGCGGGTTATTGCTAGTATTAGGTCCTTCGAGGCATCTCTAACCTCCCTTGCTCAATCAACCCTTGGATGGCTCTTTTTTTTCGAGGGGACGCAATCATCCGTCAGTGCCCATGGTCTTGATGAAGGCACAATGCTTGGAGGTATCCAAAGGAGCGTTGGGGTTTCTAGGCTGATAATTTTCCAAAGGCCTGGAGCAAACCTTCTCTCACCAAACCTCTGAAGATATCACTCAAAGGCATCCCAAAGTTTCTCAAGTCTTTGGAGCCGGGATCTGGATGCATCGAGCTTCTTGGGAACAAAGGAAGTGGCATTGTTACGATCTGTCCCGCGTAGCCGATCGCCTCTTTGCCTTTAGCGAAAGTGAGAGTAGTTTTGGAGGGAGGAGCCCGATATCCGTAGCAGTGCAGTGTTCGGTCGGCTGCTGATTGTAAGCCTTTTCAAACTTAGCCCCGGAATTATCCATTGCACGCAAGTCGGCGTAGGGAAGTGGTGAGGAAGCTCTCAAATGCGGCTTCAAGCATGGCGAAAGATGTCTAATCGCTCCTCGTCGGAGGAGGAATGGCCATTTCACCGAGCTTTAAGTTCCATCTCTTATAGAAATCCCCAATATTCTCATTAGGGCGCCTCGCATCGTTGTTTGCGAGTCAACTCTGTTTGTCTCCCACTCCAAGTTGGCTTTATACTTATCTCGTGAAATGCGGTAATTTGTTCCCAAGTAGCCCTAGCTTCAGCCGCAATCGGAAAAACCATTTCAAAGCCCACGACTTCAAAGAGAGACTAAAGTAATCGGCCAACCCGGGTTTGTGCATCCCTTAGCCTTCATTGCCAAAGTATAGGTGTCCAAGTGAGTTTTAGGGCATGCACTCCCGTCAAACAATTCAGTGGGCATCACAAACTTGTGAGGCGAGGGACAATCGAGTCGGGATGCAGTAGGCCGAAGAGCGGTGTTCTTTTTGGCGGTCAATTCGGCAATCTGTGCTTTCATTTCCTTGTGTTGCTCCATAAACCAAGCCAATTGGGGATCCAAAGGCGGAGCGGGAATTCCGGCGTATTTGAGCTAGGAAGAGGACTAGGTTTGTTGGTGGTGCATTGGGTGGAAGGAATACCATATCCCGAGCATAGGTGAAAACTCCGTCCTTGGCCCAAATTACCACAGGGAGTGTAGGTAGGAGGCTGGGGCAAAAGGATAGAACCCAGGCGACTTCTTTGTTGGCTTCCAATCTGCGAGAGAAGATGGAGGCTGAAGATGCGAGGTAGTCATATGGCTTGGATTTTTCGGAGTGAGGCCCATAAGTAGGCTTATATGCGTCGCTTGTCCCCAGTTGTTGAATTGCATGGCCGGTTGTAGCAAGGATGCATAGCAGAAGAGATCTTGTGGTCCTGGTGATTCGGATGAAACCGGGATGAAGGCTTGATAACCCATAGAAGTCTCGAGTGAATGGATTTGTGAAAGGCGTGTGAGGAGCAATCGAACCGATACCATTCGAGGAGGCTCTGATCGTGGCCCGAAACCAGACATTGTGGCGGCATTCCAAATTGTGGGCTGTTGATGTGAAGGTCCTGATTGATCGGTTCCCGGCGAGGTGGGATTCCAATCTTTGTGGCATTCCGAGGTATCCCAACCATGAGAGGACATTCACGTGCGACTTTGCCCCCACCGAGGAGCGTGGGCGGATTCGTCCCATCGAGCGGCATGGATCCGGTGGTCGACCCGAGATCGAGGAACATGTGTTACGGTAACACCGAAGGAGGTTGGTGGTGGCATCCCTGGAGTAATCAGGGCGACCGAGATTGGGATTGGGGTCATCCTCTTCTTCCACAGGTGAAGGTGCCATCGGGATTGAGGTGGCGGCCAAACCATGGCTCTTAATAGCCTCGATAAGGCTATTCATTTGTGCTTCTGTCGCATTCTCATACGTTCGCTAACTGATTCCATTGCTGTGCATGCGAGGAGTCCCGGGAGGCGGAGTGACGTTGTCCCCCTCGTTACCTGATGCAGACATCTCCAAACCCGGAGTTGAAACAAACGGCGAAGCTGATGAGGCACTTGACTCTTCCCAACTGATCAAACGGTGACCCGGTGCCCGAAACCAAGCTTTGTGCGGAGCTGCGGGGGAAAGGACACGGAGGTTCAGATGTCTGGGAATGGAAGGAGGGTAGGTGTTTGGGCTTTTGGCTCATGCAACATGCAGTTATTTGTTCATGTTTACTTAAAACATGTTTTATTATCCTAATCGGTTGGAAAAGATTGCTCTTCTTTTTCGCAAACTACTCGATTCTGGATCGGTGGGCCCCCGTCACTACGTCTATAAGCCCCTCGTATTCCACCACGTATTTCGACCTCCCAGGTGGATGCCCCGGGCGAGGGTCCTATAGGGCAAGCGGGTCCCACCGACCGAAAGAAAAACGATCCTAAAAGTCTGGCGGGTAATCGAGTCTTAACGAGCATTCGATGTAAATTACGGACAAAGCTGACGTCAAAAGTCAAGATCATGTCCACAATTGATCTTGACTTGTCGTCAGTTAAGCCGTAATTAGGCATGGAATAACCGTTAATCCTTGATGACTCAGTGTCATGCTGGGAGTCAGTGTATAATTTGTGCCAGTCAGAGCCGAAGTCAAGGCGCCGGTCAATATCTTGGTCAAAGTCTGCGGCGGAAAGCCGGCATGACTTCCTGGCTGATTAGGGGCCCGAAAGATATTGAGTCGGTATGCCGACAAAGGCTTGAAAGGAAAGGTCTATATACGAGACGGGGCATGACACGTAGACCAAACTAAAAACCAACCGGGTCTCGGACAAAGTGTGTCACGGACAAGTGCATGGTCGACACGAGGCTCCATGGGATGTTTGGGTAGTCCTGTGCTCATCCGAGAGGCGTAATAAGACCAAACGGACCGCGACAAGGATTTCCCCGGGTTAGGGACGTAGTGTGCAGTGTACGGTCAACGTGCGCGTAGTGTGCAAGCAGTCTATCTTCTTTTTTCTGAGTAAAATAGAATTTTTTTTTTTTTTTTTATGTGTCTTAAAAGGCATGATGCATGATTTTTTTGAATTTTTTTGAAAATTTTTTTGAAAATTTTATGAACACATAAGCACAAAAATTTCGACAGTTAGGGACATTATTCCGACAGTCAAAATTTTGACTTTTCCGAGGCGGCCAAAAACAAGCACGAAAACTGTGCAAAAATCAACACACACAAAGCAAAGGATTTTCAAATGTTGAGACGGAAGCTTGACCCTCAAAAAGCTTTTTTTTTTTGAAAATAATGATACCGGTACGTGGGATTGTTAGACCACAATTTATCCCCGACTCGTGTTAGGAGGCGATAACGGGAAATTTAGTGGTTTCCACCAATATACCAAATACCATTTTTTTTAAAAAAAAAAAAAAAAGCTTAGTCCCCAGCGGAGTCGCCACTGTGATTTTTCCATTTTTGTTTGAAAAATCAACGAAACGGAGTCGCCACGCCATTTTTATTTGAAGGGCCAAAACTTTGAAAAAGCCCGAGATCAGAGATTTAGGTTCGGAGGTCATGTTACGCGTCGGAAGGACGTTAGTGTGCACCCGACGCGCCTCGTAAAACGAGTCTTCCAAACATTTGAAATCCTTTTTGTGTGTGTGGTGTGTGTGTGTGTGTTTTGGCCAAAATAAGTTGAAACTCAGAAAAGTAAAAATTGGGATATCTTTTTAAGACTTTAAACTGATCCCATGATTTTTTGGAAGATTTTTGGATTGAGATTTGGTACTCAAAAGACCTTTTGGATTTGAAAAGCAATTCTGCCAGAATGAAAGAAGGCAGTTGACCCTTGACTTTGAAATGGACTTAAAGGCTTCAAAACCTCAGAATCTGGGGAAAGTCCGAGAATGAAAGTTGCTTAAAACACCCTAAATAGGGTTTATGAAAAGAAACTTTCCATTCTGGAAGTAATTTGAGGGGTCAAAACCTTCTGGAAATCTCAGATGTGAAATCTGGATTTCCAGAAGCTGATGAACTGGCCTCTAAAAGAAAAATTGAAAAAAGGAGTTTTACTTACTCAAAAAATAAAATAAAAATATGTCTGGAAAGATCTGGATGTTGGATACAAAAAGTATTTTGTAGTCAACACCCAATTCCAAGTTTTACTGGGTCCAAAAAATAAGAAAATGAACTGAGGTCTCAGAACAATGCTACTGGACAGCAAGATGTTCTTGAGGGAAAATGTGATTTTTGGGGGATTTGCATCTATGTTCACCCCATTTTCATCCCTAGACTTGATACCACTACTTTTTATTTGAGTGGTTATCATATTCAAGTCATCCTTGGGGAATTTATGGGGTTTAAACATGTCCTTTGCAAAGGGAAAGGGGATATTTTGTAGAAATGAAATTAAAGAGAAAAAATCAATTTAGAGATTTAAAATATAGACCATTTGAGATGGTCATTCATGAAGATGAACTTCAAGATGACCATCTTGGGTCAAAACTCAAGTTAAACTAAACATCAAGTAGATCCAAGTAAGAAGAACAAGATGAACAAGAAGTCAAAAGTGAATTTTAGGGTTTTGAGAAGGAGGGCTTTACCAATGGTGACACCCTATCTTCCTAGGCTTGGAATTTGACTTGAGGAGTATCAAGATTTGGTGTTTGGCTTGAGGAGTATCAAGGTTTGATGTTTGGATTTGTGTTTGGAGTGAGATTGGGAAAGATTCAAGAGAAAAATGGTGGCAATCAAGGGATTCCACTGTTTCTCTCTATATTTCGCC